>RSEE01000150.1:0-116859 GCA_003971905.1 Moniliella sp. 'wahieum' | reverse complement strand
AAGAATAGGAATAGGAGCTAGCCATAGAGCAGCTCCTGAATGAGTCATAACTCTTCGTCTTCGTCTTGCATTTGGGAGCTGACAGGCCAAAACAAACCAAACAAAAAAACGCAAAGGAGAAACGTTAGATCAACCTGTACGTTTTGGCACTGTGCCAAAGGGGAGAGTGGAACCGGGGAGAAAGAGCAAGAGCAAGAGCAAGGGGGGCGGAAGGAAGAAGGGAGGGAGGAAAGAAGGGAGGAAGGAAAGAAGGAAAGAAGGAAAGAAAGGAGAAGAGTACATACGGTTTAAGCATTCCAGGGATCTTAGCTGCTTCCTCTTGTTCGGCCTTGACTTTAGCCTCCTTGTCATCTTCCAGCAGGTCGGCATTGTCGACAAACTGCCCGACTGTTCGCGCGACGTGATGAGAAAGTCTCGCACCAAGGTACGGTACTTGTTGATGTCCCCGGCTTGCTGGCACAGACCCGTGACGAACTGCTCAATGTACACCCTGCACACAAACAAACCAAAAGCAATAGCGGAAGGTAAGCATCCAGCATACCACTCCTTCCTACCAAGCCAAGTCAAGCCAAGCCACGCCAAGAGAAAAACAGGGGGGGGGGGAGGAGGAAAGCCTGAGGTGGATACGCACGGTTCAACATTAGGAAACGCATTAGTCAAGAGTTGAGCGGTGTACTGGCGAATGTAAAGTTGGTTCGTAGCGCCCGCTTCGGGCGGTAGGGTTTCCGACGCCGACCAAAGTGGTACATCGACCTTATCCTTCTCGATCAACTCAAAGATCTTAGCGAGCACGGCGCACTGTAACTTGAATCCGCTCTTGTGTTCCGTATCGGTCATGACGGAGAACATGTCCTGCATAATGGGGAGCAAGTAAGTTTGGTAAAACCCAGAGGCAAAGTTCGGGTCGGCTTTGGACGCCACGTTGCGCAAGAGGTCGTACAAGATGGTCAATCCGACCTCGGAAATGTCGCGCATAGTGTGCTTGATGGCCCACATGATGCTGTCCATAGTCAAGCGGAACTGGTCCGCTTCGAGCCCAAGAGCGCAGGGAAACATTTCACGTTGATCGCGCGCAGCAGACGGAAAAAGCCCACGCGGTGCTCGGGGAACTCACTAAAATCATTCGAGATCATACTGAGTGTTGGACCAAACACAGCCTCGAGCATCGGTGGGATTTGCTCGTTCAACAACGGTCCTAAACACGTAACGATCGTCGCCATCGTATTGAGTACCTCGGCTTCGCGTGCCGCAGGCGCATTGTCCCGATAGTCCAGCAGGATCGCATCGAGCAACGATGGAATCACATTCGCATGCACATACGCTTGGTCGTCGTGCGCATCACAAACGTCTCGACCAACCGCAGAATCTCCTTTTTGATCGTACGCAGTAAGCGTACATGCACCGTCTTGGTCGCCAGCAGCCATCGTTCAGCACCTTGAAACTGATCAACCCACTCACCGTCTTGTACACCTCGAGCGTCGCCACATGATTTCGCTCCACCTGCGGGAGGAACGCGCCGCCGGCCGAGGTACAGGCTGCAACATTGGTTTTGAGCACGTTGGCCAGCACCTTGAGTTGCTGGTCATTGTCAAACACGGGCGTGTTGGCGTTGGCCTGGGCAATAATCTCGTCCCACGCCGTGTGGGCACTTGCATCAGTTGGAAAATGAGTTTTTCCTGTGCGGTACGGTTGGGTTGGGCCGAAATCATGTACCCGACCGCCTCGTAAAACGTACACACTTGTTGTGGGGACAAATCCGCCGTCGTGGCTGGCAAGACGCGTAGAATCTCCTCAATAAACGGCTCGGGCTCCCCGCTTGGAACATGACAAAGTGCCTTCGACACTTTTGCGCAATCTTGAGAAAGGTATCGCACGCCATGTCCTGCACGCCTTCGTGGGTTTCGTGCATAAACTCAAAGTTCTTATTCACCACCGTCTTGAGGAACTTCCAATGCGTCTTGAGGAACCGAGGATACTGGCCCACAATGTACATAATGTTGGACGCCACCACGGCCTTGTTATCTTTCCCGCGCTTCTTTTCGCACAGCCCCAACAAGTCCTTGATCACCGTGACCAAGAATCGCGTCTCGGTTCCTCGGACATGGCACCCGAGATGGACCCAATAGCCCAACAAAGCGTGTTGAGTTGGTTCCAGCCCCACTCTGTCCCATCCACTTGCCGCGCCAACTTCTCCGTCATGATGTTTTCCGTGTCGAGCATATCGAGGTGCGTGAGGTAGACCAACACTTCGCGCATTGTCTTGTAAATCACCAACGCATCGCTCTCCTTCATAAACTCACGCACAATCTCCCCTTCCTCATTCTCGACAATCAACACTTCCTCCGGTGGCCATGCGCTCAATCATGACCAAGCGCAAGTTGGACAGCACGGACGCGTACCCGAACTTGCGTAACGGCGGCCCGCCATTGTTGGGGTTCCCACTGCCCAACCCATTGCCCGTAATCACGTACCGACCATTGACGATCATAGGGTAAAACCCATCCACCCGACACTCTTCCGAGAAGAGCTGGCGGACAAACTTGAGCCAGTACTCGAGACAGATACGGAACACTTCTTTTTCCGGCACGCGCGTGATCTGGATCAGGTAAGCATGGGCACGTAACAGCAACTCCCAATGCTGCGTGTCTTGCTCCACCGCGTGCAGGTGAAGCGACAGGAAATTGCAAATGAACAGGGCCAAATTTAACGTCATCTCCTGCTCTTCGTCCGAACTGTCGGCATACACCGCTGCCAAATCGACCGAGGGCGGAATCATGCGCGTAATCGCTCCCATCACCACCTCAAACAGAACGAGAAACTTGGGCTCGTACTCGGGAATGCTCAATGCAGCCACCTCCGAAAGACACTTGAGCGTAATGTTGCGGAACTCGGGCACCTCGAGAAACTGCAAGTCGAGGCGAGCGATCGTCAGTGTCAGTCACAGTCTCACCCTCGTTTCCCGTGGCGCATCTGCATCTGCACCTGGTATCGGTATCGGTACAGGTAGGCACAGCAAGAATGGGTGGAACGTACCCTAGACAAAAGCGTATCAATGATGGTCGTTTCAAAGATGAACCCGATCGGCATCCAGCCCAGGAAGCGCAACGTAGTTTCGAGTGTAGCCTTGATCAAGCTAGGTTTCTGAGCCTTCTCGAGTACCTGGGAACAAAGCATAAACACCTCACTAAACTCAGCACACATTGCCGCTTCAACGTCTCGGTCTTGGCATGCGTCATCTGCTCCGCACTAAAGTCAAACACTTCCTCCGAGAGTAACCGGAGGATGGCCATGTTGTTCTCGCAAATCGGGAGACTCGCCTGGACGACGCGACGATCTCAGAGATAAAGTTGGGCCACTTGTGCGGCCACTCTTGCTTCAAGATCTGGGTAGAGAACGGAGGAGCACAGCCAGGTCAGGCAAGGCCAGCGCAGAGTGGGCCAGGCAGTGGGGGGGGACGTACCTCGATCAGCGTCATGTCGAGCTTGTTGATGTACGTTTTTTGGCGACGGAGGTTGCTCTCGTCGCTCGACTCGCTGATGATGGTTTCGACGATAAAGTTGCGGATGCCTGGGAAGGGGGTTAGACGACAGGGAGACAGAACACCCGAGAGAACACCCGATAGAGAGAGAGAGAGACATACCTTGCTGCTGGTCGGCCGGGAGAGTCTTCCAACGAGTAGCGATGAGGCGATCCAAGATCTGGAGGGCAAGGTACTTGGATTCGTTGCGCGAGGACTGCTGGAGGATAGCCGGGACGCGCTGCCAGGCATCGGGGTGCTGCTGGAACTGGGCCAGGAGCAGCTGGGCATCACGCTGCGTAGCGCCAGAGCCCGTGTACATGGCAGCCACGACGGCGTCCAGCTCGCCCAGGTCCAGGTCGCGGCCAAAGTCGAGGATGTCCATGGCGGTGGCGATGGCGGTGGTGGGGTGGCGGTGGCGATGGCGGTGGTGGGTGGCGGTGGCGGTGGCGATGGCGGTGGCGATGGCAGTGGCGGTGGCGGGAGCGGTGGTGGGGGCGTGCCTCGCCCGGCCAGCATCCAGGCCGCCTGCAAGGGGGCTGGCGGCACGCGTGCTGCACGGGGGCGCTGTGCTCGTGCGCTGCTCGTTTCAAATTGCAATCGGAGGGGATTGGACATTGAACGTTCAACGCGGCCTACGCACGTGCCCCCGGGGGGGGGGTTACCTAAGGCCTAACCACTGTCGTCTATCGATTGCTATTGCATTGGGGTTTTTGGCCTACATCGAACATGCCTCGAGTACCATGCAGCTAGTATCAATTGCACCCCCATCCACTCTTCACGCGCCGTTCTGCGCCGCATCCACCTCGCGGCCAAACGTCAGGCCGTACCCGACCGCACCCGCGCCCGCCTCGAGCGCAGGCCACGACACGCCGGCCGTCGCCTTGGCCAGCACGATTTCCGTCTTGAACTTGCCGATGGAGAAGTGGGACGCGGCCGGGTCGACGGGGGCAAACGGCACGAGTGTACGCTGCACCCGCCGACGCACATTCGGTCGTCCCGCCACCGCAGGCAACCATAAGTCCACCTCAACCTTTTCTGCTTCAATCGTGATTTCCGACTCGGGCGGTGGCGCTGCCCCGCGCGCATACACACTCACAAATACCTTGTCGGGCGTCTCGTAGTGGTCCACCCGTGCGTCCACTTTCTCGTACGCCTCGGACCCCTCGGGCGCAGCGCCCACGTACAGATGCCCATGCGACGACGTGGTGCACGGAGGAATCTTGAGGAAATCGTCAAAGTCCAGCACCTTGCGTTTGCAGCACGACCAGCCCTGCAGCCACACAAAAAAGAAAAACAAAAACAAAAAGCATCCGTCCCGTCTGTCGTCAGTCTCCGCCGAAGCAGCCACAACATCCAACTCAATGTCCATGTAGAGGAGTACCACTACCATACGCACCTTGGAACCTTCATGGAAGATGGGCGTTCCCTTGTGGTACAACAAGTCTCTTTCGAGCGCACCCGTCGGCCCGTTTCCGAGTCGGTTTCCGAACTGGCAAACCGATGGCCACACCCGGGCCGGAGACACGTGCTTCCCTCGACCACTGCACCGGGCTCATCTGCCTCGGGCGGGTCCTGCGGTTCGGGCAGTTCGGGCTTGGGGCCCTGCGCCTGCGCACGCTGCGCAGCACTCAAGCTAGCTCCAGCCAAGGGCTGGGTAACTGGTTGAGCAAGCGTCGGTTTGGTACCTGGTTGAGTTGCAGCGCCAGCACCTGCAGCGCCATACACTTCTTTCCCATCGGGGTGACGTGGGACGCACTGGCTTGGCTGGCGGCAGGCTTGGATGCCGTAGGAAGGACTTGCTTCTCGGTCGTGTGGGCGGGGGCAGTGGTGCACCCGCGTATGGCTAGGAACTGGTCAAATTCCAGCACGGGCTTGTTGACTTCCTTGCAGCAGGACCACGACTTGAGTCCTTCGTGGAACACGGCCGTACCGGGGTGGTACACGCACGCTTCCCCCGGCGCGGACGGATCAAAGTCGGCGCCACAGCCGCGACGTGTGCAGGTGACCATGGTAGAGGACGAGTGGGATGGAGGTGGTGGATAGGGGGGTGGGTGGGTGCGAGTGCGGATGGGCAGCTCGTGTCGTGTGCAATGCATCCTATTCAATGCCAATGCCCATCCCATCCCATCAATCGGGCCGCTTCTGGAAGAGCGTAGAAAGGCCGCTTACCTAACCCACCACGCACCGCGCCAGTGCCCACCAGCACCCCGCCCCACCCGCCGACACCCATCACGTGAGCGGCTGCTCGGCCCCTCCACGTCATTCCACCGATCCAAGCCTCTCGTCAAGTCATCCTTCAGTTGAAGTTGAAGTTCACCCGTGGGGTCACGTGTGAGATGGGAGATGTGTTGACTGTGGTCGGGGTGAAGAACAACGCTCTGATGTCCACGTCGCCACTTATATTGCCCCGAATAGTCAACACACCCTTAGCTTGATCTCGATGGGTAACGTCATTGTTCGGTGTCACACCACCACCGGTGCTAGGTAATAACCGCGTAGGAGCGCCCACCACGTTGCGTCGCCAGAACTACGCGTGGTCTACGCGGACCTTTCTCACATCTCACGCCCAAGACAGCGCGAGGGCGGGCCGGAGAGCAACTACGACAGTACCTAGTAAGCGCGGAATATGTACATGCAATACGCGTCCAGTCATGGCTGACTAGGACTGAACTGAAGTCTGAGAGAGGGGGGGATCCAACCGTCACTACTCACTGCGTTACATGACCGTCACAGGAAGAGAGAGAGAAAACGTAACCGTATTGGGGGGGGGGGGTTATCGACGTCAAGGCCCAAGGGGGGTACGGGTACCCTTGGTTTGCCAGGTAAACAAACGGGGAGAGAGAAGGCAGCCATCCGGCCGGTACATGGTACATGGTACAGCAGATTAAATCCAAATCCGCATTGCTGCATCTGACCGTCGCTTGTTGTGGTCCGTTAGGTAGCGGCCAAAAGGGAATAGGGAATAGGGAAAACGAGGGGGGAAAGAGACAAAGTGAGAGTATCGCCCGACCCGGCGTTCCCAACAGCTACACACCAAACTGGTGGCACATGTCCCAAGGTGCCAATACGTTGGTAGCGGAAGGAGGGTGGGGGGGGGGGGGGAGGTAGAAACAAACAAAACCTTGCTGTTGCTGTTGCTGTTTTTGGGGGGGGGGGGGGGGGTCCTTACCATTTACCACGGCGGAATGCCGACGGTGGTGCCGACGGTGGCGCCATCGACGTTGCAAATGGTGAGAATGGCATTGATCACACCAGCCAAACCTTCGCCTGCGACCATGCCTCCGGCGAGGGCGTAGCCATACAAGTCAAATGAGCGCGGGTTCTTCTTCATCCAAAAGTGCACGGCGGTTGCGCCGATGGACATGGCAATGGGGTAGTACAGCTGCGGCGTGACGAATGCCAGTCCGGCCGAGTTGAAGTTAGGAAAGAAGATGTGGTAACGTTTCGGGACGAACCATTGGCGAACGAAGACCAAGGCAAAGGAGAACAGGCCTAGGAAGAGTGCTACGAGACCGAGTTTGAGTGATGGAATAGCACCGGATTTCGTCACGGCTTCCGCTACTGCCGTCCAGGCCGATACGCTCGGGAGGGAGAACTTGCACGTCTCGATGGTTGCGTCGTTGATGCAGGGATAGGCCTTGGAGAAGAGCACGTACATGCCGACGGAGAACGGAATGGCCCATACGGACCCAAATAGCATAGCCCAAAATTGAGCCCTTGGAGACGCACCGAGCAAATGTCCCGTCTTCATGTCACCGAGCATGTCTACGCCGTGCGAAGCGGCCGACGCAGAGATAGATCCAGCAACTAAATTTTCCATTTGAGCATGGGCGACGACGAGTGCACGCCTTCGGCCTGTACCACACCACCAATGATCAGTTGACTTGCCTTTGCACACGTGAAATGGGATTAATGTCCGTCGCGCCCGAACTGGTCACTCCAACCGTCAAAAAGATCGCTGCCAAAAGTAATCCCAACACGACGTTGCCCACATTGACATGGTACTGCCCGCCACACACGCCCATCGTCACTGCACTCGCAATCAAAATCCCAATCACACACCACCACCACGGAACTTGTTCCGAGGGGGGAGCAGGATCGTAAATTTCTTCATCTGGATCGCCCTTGGAGCCAGGTTTCTCCCCCGCCCGCCCGAGCGCAGCGGTCGCCCGATGACTCACTTTGGCACTGGCGTGCCGCACCAGCCCACGCAACGCTTGGTAAATCGGTTTCCCATTCACCAGTACCTCGCCTAGCGAGCTGAACAGCATCAGCGAGACTCCGATCCACAAAAGCGCGTACCTGCTCGCACCAAAACGCAATTTTCCAATACAAATGGGGTACAGGTTAGCGCATGCGTCTCTCACTTCCTCCTTTTTGTGAGGAGCGGGGGGGGGGAAATGATCATGACCAAGACCAAGACCAAGCCAAGAGAAAAAAGAGAAGAGAAGACGTACCGAGGAGATACGTTGCCATTTGGCGTTCCCGGTACAGGGCCTTTCATGGACATGTAATTCCACGCATAAGGATTTTCAGGGGACTGTTTCCCCACGGCCCACTTGGTAGCGACAAAGCTGGGTGCCATGATACCCAGGCCAGTACCGCGCCAAATAAGTAGGAGTAACTTGCGTTCGTCCCGCTCAGCATGCCGGCTCCCACAAACGCTGGTGTGAGCTCAATGGACCACCCGTAGTTGTTCCCTGATAACGCGCCTTTCCACCCCCACTTGTACAGCCAGTAGAACACGTACCAGTCCTTCAGGACTGGTGTAGGCCAGCAAGTAAACCAACACCAACGGAAAGGCGAAACGTCCAGCCGCGCACACGATCAAGCCAACGTAAAGAAAAACGTCCAGCCGCACACACGATCAAAACCAACCCAAAGAGACAGTGAAAAGAAAGAAGAAAGAAGAAGAAAGAAGAAATAGCATCCTGGGTCAGCATCTTCCGCCTTCATCTGCCTCTCACCAACAAGATCATAAGATCATTTTTACGTCCACCATGGTACCTGGTGGATGGACAGAAAAGAGGGAATAAAACGTACTTCCCGCGGCATACGTGTTGACGACACAAAACACAATCGAGGCAATCATGGCAACCAAGAGACAGCGTGTCTTCTTCTTGAGTGTCACATCGCCCGACCCAACCGAGTGGAGAGCACGAATAGTAAAAGCCGTTGCTGAGGGGGTGGGGAAGACCAACTTTTGCTTGAGAATGTAAAACTTGCGGAACGGAGGGACGACAAACACACCAAAAAACGCACATGCCAGCGTTAAGGTGAACAACCGTCCGAAATCCGACACGGGATCTTTAAGTAACCCGAGACGGTACATGGCCGGGATAGCAGAAACGAATTGACTTGTCAACCCTCCTGCGGCCGTGGCAGTCGATTGGATCGTTACGTTTTCCCGTGGTCCAAAGTGTCCACCTACCATGGGCAAACGACAAATCGACTTGATTATCGCTGCACCCAATAACGACCCAAACAACGACGCTCCAAATGTGAACCCAGTCATTAGGCCAAGGTAGACATTCGATGCTGCCCCACAAGCCCCAACACCGTGCCAACCGTCAACGCTCGCACGGTCAACGCTGGTCCCGTTTCTTCTGGTACATCGCTCATGTCCAACGGATCGCCCTTGGTCATATCGAATGGCTGGTACACGCTCCCGCGGATCCGGTCGAACCGTCCCTTGGAAGCTCATTCACCACCACATCTTGTCCTCCATCGACCGTTTCTTCTCTGCCAAAACAGGGTCCGAGTACCGCCCTCGGACTCGGGCCCCGACATGTGGCCCAGGATCTTGTCCCCCTCCAGGTCAGGCCGGAACGTGGCGGCCATGGTGGGAAGAGTAGAGGAAACGCAGAAAAAGCGAAAGCCAAAGGGAAAAAGGCGAAGGCAAAGGGGAAGAGAGAGAAAGCGGGAAGGAGGTTCGGATACAGAGGAAGAAAGTAAGAAGAGAACAGGAAAAGGGCAGGGCAGGGGTAAATATACTCCGGTGGCACAACAGGGGTAAGTGGTAAGTACTAAGTTCGCCTCGCCGGATCTCAAACGCCAGTGTGGGATTCAGTGGTCAGTGGAGTGGCAATGCTTAATGCTTATGCAGGCTTGAATGATATGGATCCCTTTTTTTCCGTACGGTGTGGCACCAGTCTCGCCCGCCTTCTGCCACGCGCCACGCGTCGGGTTATCGGCGCACAGCAGCGGCACAGCCAGACTGCCCACACAGGCCTAGACCCAGCCCAGACGGGCGATTAGGCGATTAGGCGATTGGCGATTGGCGATTGGCGATTGTAGGTGCGATTGTGCAGTTGCCCAGCCCAACTGGAAACTCACTCGGATGGTTTAAACGGTAATTTAATTACCCCAGATGGAATACTAGAGTTTGGGATGGTGGATAGTGGGGAATTGCAACCGCAGCAGGTGGGTGCGCCGCACTATACCGCTCTGCTCATAGTCACTGGTCACTGGTCACTGGTCACTGGTCACTGGTCACCGCTCACCGCTCACTGGTCACCACGTGGTTGGCCGCCCGTTGGCGTGGCAGTTGGCTTGGCAGAAGCTTGGCATCCGCGCGACGGATGTACTTGCCGCTTACCACTTGCGACTTGCCACTGGGTCTGGCCACCGCACACGCACACTGTGGGCGCCTGCTTCCCCAGGTTCACGCCAAGCGTCCCGTCAGAGGTACGAGGCAAGAGGCAAGAGGTAAGAGGTAAGAGCTGGTCCAGTACCTCGTTAGGCACTCGCTACTGGTGGCACGCGGTAGGAGTCACACTAGTCAGGCTTCGAGTCAAGCAACACAGGCGACCTGCCTAACCAGCCTACTCGGTGACTACCCTACCCGCTAACACCGGTAACATGTAACCAGCCAACGGCAAAAGTGTCGCGAAGCCGGAACAACCTCAACCTCAAAACCGCAACCGCAACCGCAACCGCAACCTTGACTTGAAGCTCGACGCGTGACGTGTCAAGCCAAGTTAGGCGTCCCGTACCGCGTGGACACTCGGAACCTCTGCCCATGGCCTGCCATGGCCTGCCCATGGTCTACTGTTGCCCCTGCCAATCCAGCCTCTACGATCTAAGGCCTACGGCTTAACTGGTTACCCTGTGCCCGCTCCCCAGCAGGCGGGTATCGCCGGTCCCGCATGGCCTGCGTGCGTGAGCGCGTGAGCACTGCAATGACCAGGGACTCGTGGTGCATGCTGGGAGCGCGTTTCAGTGAGTTGCCGTGGTACATGTTGCATGCGAAAGAGGCGTGCCTGTGCCCTGGTGTGCCTTGGCGGATGTGAAGCACGTGAAGCTTGAACTTGAAGGTGGGGTTGGGTTAGGTAGGTGAATCAGTTACGCTAGGTACAGGTCCTACTTAGGGTATCATACTTGCGCGCTGTGCTACTGGCGATTCCCGAGTCGGCGAGATACCTCGATGACTCGATAATCGATAACCTTTGCGATACCATTGGTGGGCCCCGGCACACGGAGAGTGTCCGCACCCCAGCCCGGGTCACCGGTCAACCTGCCCGCACGAGCGGGGGTGCGATTAACGAGTAACGTTTGGCCTTGGTCTTGGCCCTCACGTGGTGAGGCGCGCGTGAGGGGCGTATCTAAGGCTTAAGACCTGGCAGTGCGTTTTTCCCGCTAGCTACTACGAGCCCAGTCGGGCCTGGCCAGGGACCGGGGCTAGGTATGGCATATCGCCTGCATCAGGGAGGTGGGTTGGGTGCCGCCGCTGTACAGTAGGCTGCTGGAAGATTATCGATGAAAGACCAGAGATCTACGGCCAGCTGTGTGTTGTTGCGTGGCCAGAAGGTTACAGACAGATCACACAGGGCAGCCACACGTCGGTTTCAAGCGCCATTAACCGTTCCATATTCCAGGCCATATTGCACGCCCACGCACACGGTAGGCGGGAGGCGGGAGGCCGAGCTTCGGAGATCTAAGGCTTGGCTATTCGTGACTACAATAACGGGAGCGATTGGAATCCGACGAGTTGGTGACGCGTGACGCGTGATAGCTCAGGGCCCCATCGGTCCACTCTGTTCCTCTCTCCCGGAGGATCGAGAGTGGCGAGTGGGGGGCACAGGTACATGCCAAGCGTACCCTTCATTTGCATCCCTCGCACCATCTGCATTACTCAGTACTCAGTACTACTCAGTCCGAGTACTCATTAATCATTCCTCTCTTGGCATCCCCTGCTGCATCGACTCGATTCCATTCGGCTCAGTTCGGTTCGGTTCGGTTCGGTTCGCTGGGCAGGTTGCATATGCGAACCAAGAAGGTTGCAGCCATCGACCATCGACGATTGACCTTCGGACTCCTGTCGACGGTCAATCTTGAAGCTCAAGAACGAGAGGTACCGAGGGTTGAACGTTGAGACGTTGAGCGAAGATGTGGTGGTGATAAGGAAGAACAGAGGAATGCCCTCCAGCAGTGTTTACTACACGTGCGGCGTACAAAAAAAATGTAAACGTTGAACCAAGCTAGTATACGGCAGTGCCACTCCCAACAGCCACTGCGGTGCAACACCACCGTCCACACCATCCAGTAACCATTGCATCAGGTACGACACGCTCCGAGGGGCTCTGATCCTCCGAACCCAAAAGTGCCGCGGATCGAGGCATCTACATTTACATCTACATCTACATTTACTTTCCAGCTACATCCACAGCCATATGAATAGCGTACAACGGGATTCCGATTCCGCGGTATTAATATTGGCCGCAGCAAGCCCTCAGGCCTATATAAGGCCGAACATAACATACACCATGCACCATGCACCATGCACCATGGAATCCCACGCGACAAACCAGTTGTTTTGCATTGAGTCCAACCCCCGCGGGCGTCTGCGCTCTGTCCTCTGTCCATCCCACCCATGCGTATTTCTTGGACAGCATGGTCATTGATGGTCAGGATATGTGGACAGGATATAGACACACCAGCTCTATACCCCAGCTCTGTCTAGTGCACATGGTCGCTGCCCACCGCGCCAATCCACTGCCGCCACACTAGAAGCGGTTGAACGTTGATATCTCGATGCACAGATGACTCGATCCCATCGTATGCTACAAGCTACAAGCTTCAAGCTTCACTACTGGGGACTGAGACGGGAGCACGGTAGCGCGTGAAGCGCGAGGCCTGAGGGCGGGTATAAGGCCTAAGCCTAAGACGCGCCCACTGGTCTTGCCCCCCCCCTCTGAGACCTGGGGCTGAGCGCCAGAAGCAGGAGGCGTCCATCTCGTCAATCTCGTCAATCTCGTCAAGCTTGCACTAAATATTTGATGCGGAACAAGTGTCTCAGGGACTCAGGGCTCCAGCCTTTAGCCCGATCTCAGACATCGGACTGACGCCTCAGATCCGGCCGGTTCGCGCGTTAGTGCTTAGCGTTTAGTACTTAGCGCTGATATAGGGGAGTTGCACACCTCCCTCAGTCCTCAGTTCTCGGTACCTCAGGCCTCAGTGGTGGAGTAGGAGGGCTGTAGGGGGTTGTATATTGTAAGCCGGATCGGTCCCCACAAGGTGCACACAAGTATGAGACTCTTCGTATCGGAGAGTCCACCGGCGCACCATATGCATGGAGACGCGGACAAAATCGATATTCCCAATCCTTACAGTGAGGATTTTCTATAGTGACTTGTAGTTTGACTCTTCTGAACCTTGAAGCTTGAAGCTTGAAGGTGAACCCACGAGCGGTTGCAGTTGAAGTACGGAACGTTGACATGTTGACATGCGACAAAAGGACAACGCGAGATCGACAAGGGCAACCGTGGTGGCAAGAAGAAGCAAGCCCAAACCAAAAGACCACCGCAGCGAGAGGTACCGAGTCGCAGGGCCATTCTTTACTGGTGCCCAGGGGGAACCGCAGCGGCGGCCACCCAAGTCTCTCTTGTTGTATCGCCGTTTCTCGCCGACGGTGATGCGCCGTGCCAGACACGCGAACAGAACAGAACAGCCAACAGTGTCTTCTGTCGCCCCACTTTTGTTGCGGCTCCGACTACGACCACCAACCACTCCGTACTTGGTACGTACTCACTACACGCTACCCCGGGGAAAAGAGTTGACTAGTTCGCACCCGCACAGGCTGGAACACGTGTTGTTCAAAATCCCACCCGATCATCCTGCCTGTTCCCTGTTTCCTGTTCCCCATGCCCCGTCGCAGACGTCCCCGGCCTCACGGGGCCGGAGCAGTGTGGGTCCAACACGTTACCCACGGCACACTGCACGGTTTGGATCCGCCAAGTTGTGGGTATCGTTAAGCCGGTGGCGTCATTGTACCCTTGTTGTGGTATCCACAACCTCCTGCGTGCCCTGGCACTGGGTACACTACCTGCAAAGGAAGATGCAGATGCAGATGCAGATGCAGATCCACGCAGTACGCGCGCGCAGCTGTGGCTCTGTCCTGCCCTATGGGTGTGGGGGCTTGGGCGATTCGCATGCCTGGTTACGTGCGCCACGGCGGGTGCAAGGATGTAATGGGCAACCGCTCGGGGAAGTGAGGCAAACATTTATCCACTGCATTCTGAGGGAGCTGGTGAGGCTCGGCGGATGGCGCTTGGCGGACTTATCAGTGGGCGCTGACAGGCCCAGCCCACTAGGTGGTTGCGTAGTACCCCCGTAACGTGCTCGACCTGCTCTTCTCGTACGTCGATGAGCTGACGGAGCGCGTGAAGCGATCACAACCACCTTCTACCCCGTCAGCTGGGGTACCGGGTGGGTGATGCAAAAAGAGCAGAGCAGTGTGGCCGGTTGGGAATCCGTTTATATTGGTGAGCCACATGCAGTGGGGCTCGTGAGCGGTCCAGGACCTGCACCTCGTCATCGCTACACATTGAAGTGAGCGTAGGCTTTGCGAGGACGAGGCGAATCGAGGCACACTGTCCTTCCGCCCCTTCCCTTTCCACGTTTCCATGACGGAGTGAGAAAGTCGATGGTGTGCAGGGCAGGCCGTCCGCCCGCCCGCGTGCTCCAACAGGAGCACATATTAATGCCGCGACGCCGGGAGCACGTCTCTCCCAATTGCAGCATTGGCTTTGCGCCGCACCTTGGTCATGATCATGATCATGAACGTTGGCTGTTGTCGCGGCGGCTGTACTAATAATATGGCCCAAACAGTGGATGCCACACCTAGTTTTGTATTTGCTCAAGTCGTACACGACATTCGTCCCGACCCGTCGTTTGGATTTACACCGGCTGCCTACTGGCTATTAGGCTTGGCAACGACCAACTCTACCCTCGTCGCCCTCCGCGTAGTCCCCTAACAGTGGCTCCAAGTCAGCGGGTCAAACTACCTAACTAAGGACAGAGTCGAAGAGACGAGGAGATCCCATCTGACGAAAATGCTCTGACGAACGTAGTGCTCCCCCCGGAACCTCGCGGACCTGCCCTCCGATTGGAGGAAGGAGCGTTTCCTCTGATGAGAGCCATTCATTCATTCATCTCTCACTGTCTCTTCTTTTTGTTGCTGGGTCGCACCCCCCTCGTCCACCTTCTCTCTTTTTTCTACTTTTCTTTCTTTTCTTTTCCTCGATCCAAGCGTGCGCAGCTGGCTTGCTCCTCCCATCTACGTCCACGGCATCCTCATCCTCATCGCCAGCTCTAGCTCTAGCTCTAGCTCTAGCTCTAGCTCTAGCTCTAGCTCAGTTAGTAGCTCTAGCTCTAGCTCTAGCTCTGGTCATGGCAAAAGAACGTGCAATGGGTCTTCATGTACACCTCTCTCCGGCGCGGGACTCTCAGCGGTGAGGGAAGCAAGGTGAAGATCCCACGAACAACTGCACGTAGATTCGAGGGAGGGCGTGGCACATAGTACGCGGATATCTCTTACCCACTGGTCCTCGCCCCTGGGTCCTGGTTACCCTGGTTGCCTACCACGGCGGGAGAGCAGAACGAGAGGGGAGGACGGTCACGCTGGGATAACTGGGGAAAACGAACCGCGCGCGCGCGCGCGAGGCATACAAGAACGCTGCTGTGTACACTCAAAATCTGTAGTAGTAGTAGTCCCTGAGTACTGAGCTCTACACACTCACTCAGACTGAGTACTGAGCACGGCGTTCGGCGTCCGGCATATGGCGTACGGATCATTCTGTTGTCCTGCACACTGAGCACTCCGAGTCTCACGCTACAACCCACACCCGCTGCGCCGACCGAATCGAATCGATCCGAACGCAACCCAACCCGCCAGCCAGGTCCACAGCCAGACAGACAGACACAAACAGGCAGGGTGAACGGAATGCTACATTCGAGAGCGCAACGCAGCGACACGCACTGACCGACACGTAGTACTGAACGACACGCATCAAGCTTCAAAACTTCAAGCTTCAACCCCCCCCCCGCCTCGGCCACGCTGGTGTATGCACGGACCAATGTCACATACTACGGCGAGGGATGGGAAGGGGATGGGGGGAAAAAAGACAGAGAGAGAGGCATCGAGAGAGAGAGGACGAGCATGGACCCAAGCGGTTCGGGCGGCAAGGAGAGCAGGTGGGGCGGGACTGATGCATGCGAACGGAGAGAGAGAGAGAGAGAGAGGGGGAGCAGATCGAGAGCGGTAGGAGGGAGACACAGAGATCGAGAGACAGAGAGGCAAAGGTAAGAGGCAGAGGGAAAAAGGTAGAGGGAAAAAGGAAGAGGTAGAGGTTGAGAGCCAGCGACAGAAAGACACAGCGAAGGGGCTGGGGGGGCGGAGCGAGCACGCAGGAATGAGAGAGGTAAGAGCTAAGAAGTTCGTACGCCACTTCGTAGGGGAGTAACGTGGGGCAAAGTAAGGGCGAAACGAGAGCATCGAGGACAAAAGGCAAGACGAGAAGGTTTCTTCGACAGACCAACACTTAACCACTTAAACACTTCTCCCTTGCCTTTGGCTTTGGATGGAGGCTGTGGCCACCACGTCACCGGCGTCAACAGGCGCTCGGACCGTGCCTGCCCACGCGCGATCGCCCAGCACGAAGAAAACGAAAACGAACAAACACGCACGATGGAGATCGAAGGGAGGGAAACTGGGACCAGTCGCCTCCCGTTCCGTCCCCATCTTACTTCCTTTCCCCCCCCTTTGTCCTCCCGCTCGCCTCGGGGTTGCGCCCCTCGCGGCGCGTTTCCCACTCCCCCCCCATCACACAGCGCCACGACGACGCGAGGTCCACCGCGGTCCTACCCACCCACAGTGGAGCCAGCCTAGTCTTGCCACACCTCCTGCAAGTAGGGACATTGCAGGGCGCGTTTAGCGCTGATGCGCATCGCCGGGTCGTACGTCAACATTTTCTGTAACAAGTCGATCCCGTCCGCATCGAGCTGGTACCGTCTTGGCTAAGGATACACCGCGCCACCGAGGGAACGACGACTTGTAGTCCGGTAGCTGCTTGAGTCCAGGCCACGTTTCTTCCGTAGGAGTACCCAGTGTCCTGTGTGCACAAAACAAAAACAAATTCCATCCCACATCGTCCCAGGCTCAATGTCAGTTTCGTGTCCTTCGCCTCGCATCCGCTCCGAAAGAAAGTGGTTCAGGCAAAGGCAAGGTAAGACCAAGACAAGGCAAGACAAGACAAGGCAAGACAAGGAAACCCCCTCCTCGTGCTCGCTCGCTCGCTCGCCCCTAGCTGTAGCCGTGCCATGCATGCGACGTACCGGAAAATACGGAAGATCTCATCAATCTCCGAGTCGCCCGGGAAGAGGGGCGATCGGAGAGCCATCTCAGCAAAGATGCACCCGACGCTCCACATATCGATCGCGGTGGAATAGTGACGTGAACCGAGTAGGACCTCAGGCGACCGTACCAGAGCGTAACGACTTCATGTGTGTACGACCGAAGCGGAATCCCAAACGCTCTTGCTAGTCCAAAGTCAGCCAACTTCAAGTTACCTTCCTTGTCAATCAATAGGTTCTGCGGTTTCAGGTCCCGGTGCAGAATCCGGTGCGCATGGCAGTAGTAAATCCCCCGCACCAGTTGGTACGTAAACTTTTTCACCATCGCTGGGTTCAACCCTTCGTTGCGTGAACCTACACTGTCCATGTACTTTTTCAGATCGAGATCCAGAACTCAACACCAGATACAGTTTCTGTTCTTGGTGGATAATGTCAAACAGGCTGCGGGTCGGGCTGGCGGGTCAGCAGGGAGGCAGACAAGACACGCAAGGTGAAGGGGAACGGGGAGGAGAACGGGAGGCAAGCGCGCACGCACCGGACAATGTTGGGGGCGTCCATCTCCTTGAGCAGGGAGATCTCGCGGATGGCAGTGGAGGGTACGCCTTCGTCCTCGGCTTCAAGGCGGATCTTCTTCAGCGCAACGATGCGGCCATTGGCCTTGTCCTTGGCCTTGTACACCACACCGTACGTGCCTGAGCAGAGCCGGGGGGGAGACAGAGAGACAAACAAGGTCAGAAGGTCAGCCACCAGATCGCAGACGCCACGCCACGCCACGCCACGCAGGCTCGTTAGCCACAGGCACACACGTACCCTCGCCCACTTTCTCGATGCGAACGTAGTTGTCCATGGTGGTGGGGGTGGTGGGGGTGCCGGTGGGGGCAGGAAGAGGAGGAGGAGGAGGAGGAAGAGCAAGAGCAAGAGCAAGAGGAGGAGGTACTACGACCTACCTGCCCGCTGAAAAGACGCCGGCCGTGGCTGGTTGTCCTCCCAACTCCCACCGGTGACATGTCATCCACCGAGCCACGCGCCCTGGGGCACGGGGGCAGTGGGCCGGCACAGGCCAGTGGTCCACGGCCCGCACAGAGGCAGTGTCCCACCATCGTTGGCATGTGCCCGCACAGCGCTAGTGTCCCCCCACCACGCGGCGCGGAACCCTGCTACGTGTTTGTTCCGAATCAACACGCACGGCCCTCCACCACCAAAATAACCACCACCATAACCACCATCGCCACCATCGCCACTATCCACCTCGTCAGACTCGTCTGCCCATTCATTCGTTCTGGGGCACTGGTCCCTTCAGGGGTCCACGTCCCACGCTCCGCGTCCTGGGGTTAGTGCGTAGAGGCGGGCACCGCCCAGCGTGAGCAACAGAGTACGCAGGCACTTGGTGGTGAGAGTGTGAGATTGGAGAGACAAGATACAAGAGACGAGAGACGAGAGACGCAACAGCGCCACTGGCCGCTGCCTCGACACACCTCTCCACCACTCTCGGTCCCATTCGTTCGGCCGAGCCCGACTCAGCTGGCTAGAGCGCCGGCTGGCCCGCCCTAGCAGGCCTCTTCGCCTCCTCCACTGGGGTTCAAGTTGTCGTGCTCAGTATCGAACTCCAACGGGGGAGGGGGGCGTTTCCACCGCCTCGGCGTGCAGGACGCGTGTCGGGCGCTGCACGCGGCCGGGGACCAAAGCCAGCAAACCAATACGACCTTACTCGCACAAACCAGTAGAGTAGCGGTACCAGCCACAGCCACACGGGGAGGTAGTCCAGCTGCGGTCCTACGCGCCGCTCGGACTTGCGCTTGGCCGCGTGGGTCGTAAGTGGGACACGTGACAGAGGAGGGTGGCCTTGCTGCGCAACGTGCCTAAAGCGTTGCAAGTCTGCGTAATAGTCCACTTGGGTTTGGGGACTGGTTTGGGCCGGGTTGGGGCTGGTTTGCACCCCCCCCACTCGGGCACCGAGGCAGCTGTGGCGACCACCGTTGGGGTCAGTTTGCGGCAGGCCACCACCATGACCCTGTTCGTGCAGGGCAACCGGCGTGTGCGCTCGCTCGTCCTCGTCCCTTGGGCTGGATGCTGCTGTGCGCGCGTGCTCGCCACCTCAGTGGGGCGCCCTATCCATTCCCACCGCATGCCCACGCGCACGCCTGGCACCAACAGAGCGAACAACGGGGGGGATGCGTGGCGCGTTGCGAAGCCCGTCGCTGTCATGCTCGCCGACCTCGTGGCGACCGCCAATCAAGCGTCAGCATTAAGCTAATAGGATCAGGTTAAAAGCATCAGTTGGTCAGTCAGAAGTCAGAAGTCAGAGCTGCCACTCGGTACGCGAAGCGGGACGCGGGGATTCCGCACGTCACGTGCCCCGACCACTGCGTCCTGTCTGTCACCCGCGACTGCGTACTCTGCCGGAATACCTTCCGCCCCCCCCCACCTCCAATCCACCCCCGTCGAGGACCAAGCCAAAGCAGCCGGGTTTGCTTCACCTCATCCATCACCTCGTCCACGTTACCCACCTCATCCACCTCGTCCTCCGCACCCACTCCGCCTTGCTGCGTCTCTCTGCCCGCTGGATGGTCGCTCCCACGCCTCACCCTCGATCCAAACGTACCGCGTGCTCGTCTCGCACGCACCTTGTGCCCACGCCACCGGGAACGACAAGCGTACTTGGCGATCGGATCAGATCAGGCTGGGATGGGATGGGATGGACTTGCGACACGAGTGTGGTGCCAACGTACATGGAGCGATGTACACCCCCGCTTACCCCTTTGTCACTGATGTGGATGGGGATGGGATGGATGGGGATGGGGATGGGGGTGGGGATGGGGATGGGGTGGGGATGTGGTGGGCGAGGGGAGGCACGGAAGGTGGTAAGTGTTCCCCACCAACTCCAGGTCCAGGTCCAGGTCCAGGTTTCTTGTCCTGATCCAGTTCAGACCCAGAGGGTATGGGGGAAGCAAGCACCTTGAGTGAGTGCCAACGTTGTGCGCGATTGGTCCCACGTGTCCGTCTGTAGAGGTTCGGAGAGGTGTAGGATACGCGTAGGTCACCGCGCAGGATAGCAGTAGTGGTAGGCAGGTATAGGTCCAGAGGGTAGGCGGTGGATGTCCCTCCCCACCCGGTCCGGTGCCCAAATCACCACCTTCTGGTTCAGTTGTTTGTCTCCACCAGCACGATCGGCGTCAGACCATGCGCATGCTCCGACTCCCTATGCCCAGGGGTAAGGCCAGCCGTCCAGTCCCGATCGCGATGCGAATGTGAATGACAATGCCAATGCCAATGCCAATGCCAATGTCATTGCCAACGGGCAAGAGGAAAAGTAAGCTGCGATAGAGTGTCCAACGAGCACTTTGGGCCCCTCTTTTTTATCGGTCCTATCCGTTCTATCTGTTCATCCGTGCGGCGCAGTCGCGCGCTTGCCTTGCTCTCTCCGGGAGCGGGAAAGGAATGGGTTAGGGAGCGATCGGAACGAGGAGGGCGAAGAACAGCCCTCGCTGTTCATCGTTCATCCGGCACCTGTCGCACTGCATCACTACTTTTGAACTTATATTGTCGCTATTATATGCAAAAGCCAACACAGCAGGGCCAAACGCACCGCCGACATTGGTGCCTGCACACCCATTGCCCACAGTTACTGTTGCGCTCGCTTGGCCTCCAACTCTATGCGTGCTCGTCTCACAAAGACAATATCTTGTCAGTATCCCAACTGTCGTCCCTCACCTCGAGATCCGTCTTTGCCTCCCTCCTCGTGACACCAACTGTCGCGGCAAATCCATCCCTCTCACCGTTCGTTTTCTACACTTCAAGTCCGAGGCGACGATGCAGCGCGAAAAAGGACCGTGGACAACCAGGCTGGACGTGCGTTCGAGTGGCGTTGGCTTTGCGATCAGCATTTCCGACAGTTGTACAGTGTCTCTTCAAGGTTCAGTTCTGTGTCTTGAGGGTTAAAAAGTACAGAATAGTAGTCCCCCACTGGTCAGCTGTTGCCCACCATTGGTCCTAGTTGTGGAGCCAGCTGGTTTCGCAGGCCTCTCCTCGTCTCGTACCGAGAAGGGACAAAACGGTACCCTACCCTTCCACACGTGTACGGGTACGGCCCAAAAGCGACGCTGCCCAGTGCCTTGGTCCGAGCACACCCGCGACTCTCGCATAAAAAAGCAAGGGAGGAGATATCCATCCTCACGTTGACTGCGACTCGACGGTGTGTACTAGTGAGGGGGCGGGGGGGGGGAAGGGAGGCGTGTGGCAGTATGTTCCTCTATCTCTCTCGACGTGCCATTCATCGAGCCGTCGCGCAGTCGACCTTATCCGAACAACAAACAAGCGTTGTGCGTTGGCTCCCACTCCTGCCACACCACCATCACAGGTCGTCAGCAAGCACGCCCCGGGCATGCTTCTGTCCCCCTCCCTCCTCTTTCTCTCGGCCCAACAGGTCCACACCATATGATGGGGGTGGTGGTGGGGTTCCGCCCCTTTCGGAGTGCCGGCTGGAAGGTGGGTCACCCAATCAACACTGTTGTTACCTGTTGTGTGCCCAGGTTGGACCTGCACGCAGGGGGACACCTGACATTGGTGCTAATTGCGCTTATTGCAACTTGTGAAGATCGCGAGATGAACTGCTGTTTACGTTCTCAACGTTCAACGTTCAACCTTCCGGCCAACATGCTCAACGTCAGTGAAGATGAACTTGACGCTGATGCTTGGCTCCCGACACGATGTGGGACCCACACACTCGTCGTGAACGTCGATTCGAAGCAACTTAGGCGCCCGCGACGGTCGCAACCTGACTTGTAGTCGGCGGCATCGGTGCTCCTCTGCGGGTGTTACTGGTTACCAGTCCTGCGGGACAGCCATCGTCAGACCCGCATCACTTCCTCCACCGGCGCAACAGAGTATGACTCTCTGTGCCACTCACAGTCAGGCGTGACAGATGTGCTCGCCAAGGTGCTATATTACTTCGCCCTTCTTCAGTGCTCCAGCGCCGTCATGGCATTCCGCTTAGTAGTTGTCAGGAGCTGATTTTGTCTCAAGGCGTAATACCGACCTCAACGATTACTACAAATTCAGCACGCCTGCCTGCACGGCTGCGGTCGACTGGGTTTTCCAAGCAAGAGCCCCCACCCTGTTGCCAAAAAACCCATGTGTGGTGTGCGCTCCAACTCGTGGTGGACGTGACGTTGCACGTGGCCGACGTCGTGTCGTTCGTAGGGGTGAAATAGCCTGATCAACGCGTGTGTGCGACGCCAAAAACGAGGCGCCGGCTCGCTACATATTTACCAGCGATTACTCCTACTAGTGAAGGTCTGGTGGGGAAATGCAATTAATTACTGGGTCGCATTTTTTGATTTTTTTTTCGCCGTCTTGCGTCTGGGCGTCCATCTTGGTTGCGCCGGCGAGCGAGGAGGCCAAGTCGACGGACGTCACCAGCATGGCTGCGCCGCCCGGGAGGAAGGATGTGCGCTCCAGCCGCAAAGCCAAGGCCGAAGTCGGCGCCCACGTCCACTTTCTCCCCGCCGCCACCGAACCCATCCTCATCGCGCGCGGCGCCTGGCCCCACCTCGCCACCCCGCCGCTCCGCCCCACCAGATGGCCCGCCTGCCCGCCATGCGCTTCCACACGCCCCACCACGCCCAAGCCCCACCCATGGCGACAACCCCACCGCCTCCACCTTCCACTTGGTCCACTTGGTCTGCCCTCGCCCAGTGCGACGCTCACTTCCCCCTCGACGCGGACGACGCTGATCACACGCTAGTCACCACCCCGAACGCAACTCCTACTACATCCTCCGCGCCGACATCCTCGCTCGCCACACCCGCCCGCGCCCTTCCGCCCCCGCCTGGCCCATGTCCTCACCGCCCACGACCTCCGTCTCCTCCCATTCCGACTCGGACTCGGACTCGGACTCGCCTCCGATTCGCACTCCGACTCGCATTCGGCCGCACAGGAGCACGAGGACGTCGATCCCCCCTCGGGGCCGCCCATGCTGGAAGAATACACGTTGCGCGAGACGGTGTACCGGCGGCTGCTGCCGCGCAACCCAGCGTTGGACCGGCCGATGGACCAGCTCTGCTCCTTTTACCACCGCTCCACGCCCGCAGGGCAAGAAGGTCTGGTGGTCTACCTCCCGCTCTTGTCGCCCTCGCCGAGGGAAGAAGAGGTGCCATGGTACCACCCCAAAGTACGCGCACTCGCTTTCCGCTTCCTCCCGCACCCACCGGGCACAGGCACCGCATTGGCAGATGGAACACTGTCGACCGGCACGCTCCGACTCGACGCGCTCCTCTTCCCCCCTTCCGCCTCGCGCGCCTCGCCCCGGACACAGGACGAGGTCCGTGGGTGCGGCTGGCCGCCGAGCCTTCCTCTCGCTTGATGCGCACCGCCAAGGCGCTGCTCGACTTGCAGCACAAACACACCCTGGGCATTGCGCGCGCGTACGTCAAACGCGTTCACCATGATGTGCTCGTGCCTCAAGCCGCGTTCCAAGACCGCTACGTGGCGCTCAAGCAGGCCCATGCGCCCCGCTTGCTCGCCTCGTGGAAAGAGGTGACCGACCCGAAAAACACGTGTACGAAGACTTGGCCATTGCCGCGTACCTCCTCGAGCTGTGGGCTCGCACTTACCCGGACCAGCACGGCCGACCGCGCGGTGGGTTTGTCGATCTAGGCTGTGGCAACGGTCTCTTGGTCCATCTCCTCCGCTCGGAAGGCTTTGAAGGATTCGGCATCGACGTACGTGCTCGCCACTCCTGGGCACAGTACGAAACCCGTTCCTCCCTCCCTCCCAACCAAAGGGACTTACGTGTACTTCCCCTCGACCCTCCTGCCCTCGTCGCCGACCCAACCGCCTTGGCGCACTGGCTTAACCCCGACTGCTTCCTCATCGGCAACCATGCTGACGAACTCACACCCTGGGTGCCGCTCTTGGCCGCTGCAGCACCAGGATCCCACGTGGGATTCCTCAAATCCCCTGCTGCCCCTGGGACCTGGACGGAACCCGTTTGCCCGCAGCACACATTCGACGTATCCTTGGACCAGGTGCGTCAGGCTCTTGTCCGTGCAGGCGCTGCCCCGGACCAAGCTCACGTCGACGCCACACGCGCCGCCGTCCTGCTCGGTCCCCCGAGCGAAGAACCGGCGACGCGCACAAGCCCACCAAGGCCGCCGCCAGCGGGCGAGCAAACAACACACTCGCACCCGAATGCGAATGGCAATGAGAATGGGAATGGAGGTGGCAATGGGAATGGGGTTGGGGACGTACGTGCGCCCGCTCGCGCGCGCACGCGCAACGCGGCTTACCTCGCGTACGTCGCCTGGCTCCAACTCCAAGCGGGCTGGTGGGTGGAAAAGGAACCGCTGCGGATTCCGTCCACCAAGAACTGGGCCCTGGTCGGACGCGCCAAAACGGCAACCCCCTTTGTCTACCAAACACGCACATCTACTGGCCATCCAGAGGGGGGGGCACCATCTACCACCACCAACACCACCAACACCACCAACACCACCACCACCAACACCAACACACCACCACCAGCACCACCGCCACCAGCAGCAGCAGCACCTTGGTCGCTGCCAACGCGCTGGCGCCTTCCCCGCAACCCCCCACTCACCCTGATGTCCTCGCCCACCTCACCCACCTCGCTCGCTCCGCCCCAGCCTGGACCGCCGCCTGCCCGAGGGAAATACAGCTCGTCTCGCCCCGCGCGACACGGACGAGGCAAGTGTAGAGTAAGGTACCCTACATCCTCTCTCCCCAAGGTGCAATAGAATGAGAATGCACTGCACTCCAACCCACAGCAACGAGCAGACTGGAAGCTGGCAACCCACAACGTTGAGCCAGGACCTAGGAACTAGGAACTTGCTTGTATCGGGGAACGCGCTGAGTCTGAATGAAGCTTCCTCTCGCCTGATTGTTTGCCCTCCTAACTTGTGCTATAGGTCATGGACCATCCTACTGGTAGAACACCAATGCGGCCGGTGGGCAGGTTGGACAGGATCACATGTACTACAAGTCATGGGCTCAAAGAACGACGGACGGGTTGGCAGGAGGGGTCTCTTTCACCTCCCATTAAACGTGGCACAGCCACCCTGATGCTCTGCCCTTTTCGATCCCCCTTTTCTGGCCAGAACCTATGAAGAGAAACCTAGGCGGATCGCCATTTCGCAGCAACCATCACACCGTATGGTTGCACACGCTGCGGGCGTCGTACGTTCGGTTGTTTCCATGCCCTCTATCCTTTGTGGACCCAATAGGGGAAGTGGAAAATTGTCATCAGTGACCATAGCGAAACCTTATCCCTCGAGAATCAATAGGACTTTTGTGAAATGAGATGTTGTGGCAAACCATTGAAATACAAAACCCTCTTACTGCATCCACGGTGCTCCTCGCGGCACGGCCGGCAGCCCCGACGCGCGAATGAACTTCTCTCATCTTCTGATGTCTCTCTCTCCAGCCTCAATAGCGACCGTCATCGTTTGTCCTTTATACTTGACCTAGTACTATACTTCCTTACCATCCTCTGAGTGCCTGCCGGTCATACGCACAAGATCCTAGTGAACAGTGTGGCTTGTCGAAAATCTAGAGCGCACCACAGGCGTATTTCACGCACGCATACAAGGTGAGCCCGGGTACTAGATGTCTTCCGGCGTACCTGTTTGATCCTGTTGGAGAAGGAGAGAAAAGCTTCGATATTCAATTGTTGTTGACGCTCTGTTCCGCGAGCCGATATGGAAAAGGCGATGCCGTTCCTCACTGTTGCTGCCAACAGCTCCCGCCCTCAGGCCGTCTCGGATTTTCTTGTTGCTTGCCGTTCGCAGGATATCTACCATTCGGTCCTTGTCAAGCTTGGCCGGCATAGACCTCTCGAGATGAAATCCAATGGCTTCCTTCGGTTCCACCTCGGATGCCAGTATGGGCGATGTGATGGGCTCAACCTCGTCAGCAGTGAGCGAAGTGACCTTCGCCACGAATGGCCATTGGTCAACAAAAAGTGAGCAATACACCGATTTCTGAATACTTATGGCCGTGGGTATATGGCCTGCGCAATGCACGTTTGTTCGCACCATTTGTTTTGAACTGCACATATTCTGCCCACACCACCCCGAGCTCTAAGTGAACAACACTGTAACCATGACTGTTGCTGAAAAGCCCAGTCTGATTGGGTAAAATCTGCCCGATTGATGTGTGGGTGGGACCACCAGGTGCGAGAACGCACCCATCCCGGTGAACTTGCCGTTCATCACGTCCCCGAGCGTGGATCATCTCTCTTAATACTTCACCAACCCAGTTGGTCTGATTTGGCTCCCCTTTCTTCCCGGTTTCTCAGTGCTTCTTAAACCGTCTCTGGCAAAACAATTGTTTTATTCCTTTGGTGTGGGTGAGAGGTTCAGTCTTGGGGGGGCGCTTGCCTGGTTGGGTGACTGTCCCTTCAGTCCCTCTATGAGGCCTAGGAGTTCAGTGTTTTCTGTCTCCCTGAAACTGATTTTTCCGCGTAGTCTCTGCTGGCGGCTGCTAGCTACATGATCTTCCTCTGTAGATGTTGGTAGGTGGCTTAGATCGCCACCACCTTCAGTACGAGTTGATATCTCTCTGGAACACCACCCGGACTCCAGGTCAAATGAGAGATAGAATCTGATATCATGTGTTGGCCATTGTGAGCTTTCCATCGCCGCCGATCAAGGTCGAATTAGCATCTTTTCTAATGCGGGTGGCACGTATGTCTTTTTCTCGGGACTGATATTTCCGACTCAATAATGGTTTGGATTCGCCTCTCGCTCCTTTTGCCATTCGAGTTTCCATTAGGCAACATTTCCATTTTTATTCCACATCACGAAGCTAGGCAACAAAATTCCCATTAGCTTTTCTTTGTATTTCTGCACGCGAACAAGGGGTACGCAGTTATACCAGGAATAAAAGAAGGTTACGGGCTTGAAGGCTATCCCTACATTCTGCCTCCAAATTAACAGATCCGGTACCGATTTTTCTTTAATACATTACACTAAATAAGGAAGTACTGCCATTAAGAGCTTATATAATTGAAAATGGAGGTTGGATCACGTCTCCCCGTCTTTCACATGAATAAATGAATTGTGTTTTGAATCTTAGAAGCCACAGACCATTTTTATGGACAGCATCAAAATGCCACGGAACCCCGAGAATGCATTCCCAGCAACAGATTGTCCATAGAAAGACGAAGTTAACTCACCACATACATGGAAGGTGAACAAAAGGACGCTAGGGTAACCAGCTGACCATGCAAGAGTGTGACTCGTGAGAACTGAGGGGTAATCGGTACACCGTTGCCTTCAAACGAGGCGTGAGGGTAAAGAAGTGAGCAAAAAGTCTTCAAGGAACACCTGACACAAAGTGGACAGGTGAGACGAGGTGTTAGAAGGAGCGAGCGGGCAGTGGGCAGTCTGTGAGCTGAACTTCTGCTCCAAATAATGTACTATCGGTTAAGTGAGGGTAATGATGAGCGTGTGTAATGCACAGCACAGGCGGGGTATGCAGAAAGATCTCCAACTCTTTATGCGGCAGGCCATATCCGATCGACTAATTGGGCAATGTGCGGATCGAACTCATTTGCGGAATAGTCCCCTATGCTGGTTTGACACCATACGGGGTGTACTCCCAAATCTTTTTTGATAATGGTGGTGGATCGGTCGGCCCAATCACAGCCAGTTCACGGAAGCATTCAATTTAGGGTCGCTCTCTTCTTCAATGGCATGCACTGTATCCAACTCTTGTGAACCATTATCTTGGTATGAGTTGTTTTTTTATACATGAGTTCGTTTGGTTTTTTGATATCTGAGGAGGCCTAATGCACTCTGAATTTCCCAAATATGAGCCGGTCGCAATGGTTCATCTGGCGGCCAAAATATTACCCCAACGATATTGCATGCATGCTCTTGTATCATGGCGTAATTTATTCCAGTTCGTAGGCAAAAACCGTGTTACCGCGGACCAACCATTTTCATAGTTTATACAAATCAGGTCATGCTTGTAAAGGGCATGTATATTCTACACTTTGCTTTGGCGCGCGAGGTTGTACGTTTCCGAAACGGTAATTGAGTTCACATCATGATTGTGACTTTCCGTAAGCTGCACATTTAATGCCTGTTTTTGCTCTTTCGTGTCGTTACTTGGGTTTAAGCGCATGTCGAAACACTATCAAGTATACAAATGTGCCCAGGCACGAGCGATATCAGTGTGCTAATGGACATGGGGGTAAGGACTCCGGGTGAACAGAATTTGGTCTTGAGGGTACATTCGTTATTCTCTGAGCCTAGACGACTATAAGATTCCATATAGTCACTGATCAATCTGCGAGCGCCTCGAGAGGAGATGACGCTGACTCGCATAACTTGGTGCCCGTGAATTAAACAAATTCCTATTGACGGCAGTTGGACACAGACGTTAAGACATGTCCACTTTCCTACGCTGAGGTCGCCTTTTGCTTTTGAACGCAGTTCCCCCCGATCACCATGCAACCGCGGTAATCAATCCCATGAATACAGATCGAGGCTAGCGCCGTGAAATTCTGAGAATTTATGTCAAGGCAGCACAGGGTTAATGACCAGAAGTATTGTTAGTAGAATCTTCGGGCGCTGTATGTGTTTTCGACACGTCATATGAGCATCGAAGGCGCCATCCGTACTTGACTCCAAGTGAACCCAAGGCTTTGTAAGTGTCTGTGCGTTGGCGGCTGTTCTGTGTGATTCTCTCCGGCCTCGTTCTTCGTTTTATCTCGTCAACGGCGAAATATATTTTCCGTTGTCAGCGCCGATCGGCGGTGCATAGCAAACTTCATGCTTTTTCTCCATCGTGGTGTCGTTGATCAAGAGACCCGGATAGTTACCCGCCACAATCAAATCCGACCGGGTGAGATGAATGCGTGAGTTGGACAAATTGATGCACTCGTCCCCGAACGTGTCGCGGGCAAAGATGGCCGAGCGGGCCCTGCGGAGCCTAAGCGCTCCTAACGCCTTCCTGCATGAGCAACATCAGTGCCATCTCTTCCAACAGCCGTGAACGCGTCCTACATGGGCTACCAACAATTTCCTTCCTGTGCACACTAGCTCGTTCGTACCATATGCGGCGTGCTTCACCCTCTTCTCTAAGCCAGCAACAGCAGCATTGTCCGACGAGGGGACACAATCAATGGAATTCTTTCCCATAGCGCAGGGATTGGGTTTGAGATTGGAGCACAGCCAACAACAGCAGTATAACTATGCACAACGGGACGCAATCCATGGCATGCTGTCCAAAGTGTGGGATTGAATCCAAGCAAGCCCTCCATCAGCTTGTGCTTGGGAACACTGTATCTAACTAAGCTCGAATCCCGCTGTAGTGCCCTCACGAGACATTCTGAGCAGCAGCAGAGCATGGACGCCTCGATGAGCCTTGTGCAGCCCGACCGAGCCCAGATACGTTGGCCAACACCCATAGCAGTATACAGCGGATCACGAAAAGACATCATTTATGTTTATGATATAAAATGCCTTGAAAATGTCAGAGTAATTTGCCCTGGGAGAGGCAATTCTGTCAGCGCGCTGCAGGTCAGTGACGTCGTCGATGTCACCCGATGTCATCCCCTTGCAGGTCAGTTATGTCCTCGATGTCATCCCCTTGAACGTCAGATATGTCGCCGACGTCACCCCCTTGAACGTCAGAAACGTGATTGACGTGCCCATGGGCGACGCATCTGACGAATCTGATCCTCCTATGCTCGCTCTCCCTGGGTTACTTTTGGTATTACATTTTATACTACTACTCATTCTAGTACCACATCGAATGCAGTGCAATCGTCTTCGAAGGTACTTTTTTGCATCGCGATGGGTCAATATGGACTTGGGGGCTTGCCATTGAGAGATCTTTGGAATGTATAGCCGCCAAATCACTCTTCAGTCTCAGAGTCGTCTGTGCGGTCGTCGTCGTCCTCGCCATCTGTGCCCTCTGCGCCAACGAGATTGACTGCAGTGCCTTCGATGTCCCGTGCATCCTCCTCGTCTGTTATTTATGCCCGGGTTCCGGCAATGTGATGGTGAAGGGTGAATTGTTACACTGGTCGCACGGTAACCTTGCGGATGATGCGTGTCCGCAATGGCCTCGAAATTCTCCCATGCACTCTCAGCCCAGTAGATAGCTTGCGGGGCGATGAGTGAAAAAAGGCAGATGACCCGCTGGACTACAAAGGGCAGTGGGGACGTACTTTTGATCGGACAAAGAGACAGTGATGGCACTGCAAATGCCACTGCAGCGGTTGCTGCTGTTCAGACTCCGGTTGAGCAAGACTGTGCACAGGGCAGATGAGTCAAGGAAGCTGTGACGTGTAAGGCACGTCCCATTCCCTCTGGAAGTCAATGCCGTTCGGTGCGTAGCAACAGAGAAGCGCTGATGAGAACGGGTGAAGCAGTTATTGTGGCCATATTGCGAGGAGAGCAACGCATGAAGAGCGGGGCCAGTACGCACCGCTTGGCGGCAGTGAGCTCTTGGTGAGAGAGGCTGCGAAAGTAGACTGGAAACTATGACGCACGAAATCAGCCTGAAAGGCTGCAGTTGTGCGCCTTCCGTTGTCTCGACGATACGGTGCATGCTCTCGGGCAACTGGACGCTAGTTATTTGTTAGTAGATGGTTTAGGGGTTTGTTGGTTAGCACACCTCTCATTCAAATAGCTTTTTTGCTGAGCGTTACCAGGCTCTGGATCGTTTAGCCTGCGCGGAGATGCGATGCAGGCTCTCTGGGATCTGAACGATGTGTTATTTGTTAGTAGATCGTTTAGTAGTATATATGGTGATGAACGAAGGAGCAATCAAGGGCGTTGCCAACCAGCCTGACCACGATTGTATCCATGCCAATGGGTTACTTACCGTCTCCACAGATTCAGTCCACAGTCTCTATATAGTAGTAGACTTTATACATTCAGTGAAACGGATGATCTCTCCACCCAGTCTAATTTTTTCGTCGTATCTGCCAGGCGACTTTGTCACCCGGATCCCGGGGCTGCTTACTTTGACAAAGAGGAGGGTACGACACAAGGTACTTTAACACGACAGTGACGTGGCAGGATGTGACTGGGCGGTCCGAGGGCCAATCACTGCTCTGAGCCGCATTGACCTTTCGTCCCCTCGCACACATCAAAGGTGCTGAACCCGCATTCGATTGGATTCGATCAGGCCTCACATCTCAGACTGGCCCAGCGGCCGAGTCAATTCTTCATCTTTCTTCTCTTCCTCTCCTGAGCCTTATAAGTAGCCCGCATCGTGTCTTTGAACCACTATCATTTTCAGCTCTGTTGTCCATCTGACTTTCTGGGAGACATAGGCTATTACCAGAGGCTTGGGTTTTTGGGCGGCTCAGTGGGGGACGCTGGTGCACGCGGGCCCACGGGTTTGTCGACATGCCAGGGGGGTCAATGTATACCAGGAGGCTGGATAGTAAGTGTGCATCCGGTTGCTCAGGGTCCCCCATGCCTCTCTCTGGCCACCGTTGCCACGTTTGTCTCTCTGGCCGTCCTCCGTCTCCGTCGGTCCTCTGTTGGGACACTTGCGCAGTGTGCCAAGGGCATAGCCGGACTCTGGCGCTCCCAGCCACTTCCATCCATCAGCAGCTAACTCCTAGCTCCGTTCAAGGGAAGTGTGGCTGTCCGACGTGCCTCCTTCTAGAAGCCCCGGCAGACGTAGCTCTTAGTCTTCCTTCCCTTCCACTCCTCTCCTCCTCCATCTCCGCTACTCCTTATCGCCCATCAGCAAGACCTCCTGTTCTTACTTGGCGTCTCGCTTTGTTTGGCATCGGGATCCGGTCACATCACCTCTCGGTCTTCGTCGGCCATGCTCGGCCATGCTCGGCCATGCTCGGTCACGCTCGGCCTGTAGCTATCACGGGCGTGCGCCGCCGGGCTCGAGGACAGGGAGGAGGCAGCGGAGAGGACCTACGCAGCCGGATTGGAGCTGGACTGAGACTGGGGACGGTGTGGCTGTAGGCGCGATCACACGCCGCTAAACGGGGCTGGACTTGGCTGGGGGAGCTGCGAGCTGATGACGGGGGCTGGAGGAGCAACCAACAACAGGAGGGCTGCCTGTACTGCAGCGGGTTGATCAATTGGCGAGGAGAGTAGGGGAGACGCCAAGGACCGTGGGGGGAAAGCCACGAACCATTGCTGACAGACAGGGATTAAAAGGGAACAAGGCAGAAGAGGAAGAACGGAGAACAGGCGAAAACAGGGAAGACACAGGCAAGACTGCCGCACGGACAGCGTAGTAGAAAGGTATAAGGTAAACAGGCATGGGGCGACGACTGTTGCGGTTGCCACAAAAAGCGCAACGCAGAGAGTCAGAGGTCGGATCAACGGGCACAGGGCTACTATAGCATCGCAAGGACAATGGAAACGCGGAGAACCAGGAAACTGGGGTTGTCAATTCACTGGGTGGGAGGCGACTGTTCTCGCGCGGATACGTAGACTTAAACCGCGTTGGAACTGAATTGAATATTGAATCTTGAGGCCTGAGGGCGCGCTGTATTATTGGGTAGAGCGCATGGCCCTCAGCGTCAGCTAAAATGGATCATGGATCATCGATCAGATCGAATCTGACCCACTGACCAAAACCTGGGACGGAGTTAGGAAGGCGAAAGGTGCGCGTAAACTCCGCCTAACCCGAGTTCGCCCGTGACGCGTGACATGTGACATGTGACAGTAGCTGTTGCCTCAGGACGTCGGTATAGCTTCCAAGTGGGGTTTTTGTAGCACAGTCACACATACGTACTTGATAATACCCCGCAGCTGGTAGCCACACAACCGTACCTGGTGTATATACCCCGCAGCTAGCAGCCACACAACCGTACTCGATGCCCGACAGCAACCTCGGGGACCAAGTAGCCGGCCCCACACTCCAATTGAGAAATCGAACAGATGCTTGGAGCACGCTTCGGGAGAATTAATTGGTGTACAAAGTCCTTCAGTCCCATTGCCAGCGGGGAGCTGGATGCTTTCACAACGATGTGCTGCTTACGGTTGACTCCCAGTCGGCCTGGGCAATCGATGGCACGCGGGGCGTGTTTAGGGTTTAGGGCCTTAGGTCTCGTTCGAGGCCAAGTCGACGAAAGGCTGCATCCGCCGTGTGCGGGGTCGAGCTGACATACCTACGTTGGATCGAAGCATGCCATCTCCAGTCCCTCCCACCGACACTCATTACCGCATCCCAGAACGCCCATACGTCCTTTTCCATCCCCCGTTTCAGATCCGCTCCAAAGAACCGCAGTATCCCTCCCAAAAGGACTTCTCTCTGTCCCGCAACCCCCGTCTCCAGTATCATGCTCATCGGCGATACGCCCTTTGGCCAGACTCTACGCGTGCTCAGCCGCGGCAAGCTGTTTCCACACCCCGAGCAGCAAGCTGATTGTGGGTCTATCGAACGCATGGACGCGCTCAATGTGGTTTCCACATACACTGCCGACACATCTTTTGCCGAGCCCGATGGTACTGATTCATCCTTGTGGTTGGTATGGGCCGCCCGCTGGGCTGCGAATACCCTGCCTCAACGACCTCTTTGCACTCTCCCACCCAACAGCCCAGTTCCGAATCTACCGCCTCGGACGAAAAGCTGTGTACCAGTGCCAATAACTTGGTTACTTGGTACGGCCCCAACGACCCGGCCAACCCGTACAACTGGAGTACGACCGAAAAATCAGTTGTCACCTGCATCATCTGCCTGTACACTTTCACCGTCTACCGGGTCCGCCATCTACACCCCATCGATTATAGGAGTGATGAAGGAGGATGGCGTCTCCGAAAGCGCCGCCAATGTGGGTCTGGCCCTTTTTGTGTTGGGATGTAAGTACTGGATTCATTGATTGATGCACACGCGTCCTCCGCATCATGACGAATTTCCATATTGACCTGGTCTTCCCTTTTCATCCTGCATCCAGACGGTGCCGGCGCTATGCTCTTTCGCCTCTCTCCGAAATCCCCTCGCTGGGCCGCAACTGGATTTACATCATCACCTTCGTCATGCACATCGCGTTCACCATCGGCACCGCAGTTGCGCCCAACTTTGGTGGGTTGCTTACGCTCCGTTTTCCTCGCCGGCTTTGTCGGCTCGCCTGCCCTGGCTACGGGAGGCGCGACGCTGCAGGACATGTTCACCATCGTCAAGTTTCCATATGCAATTTCTTTCTGGGTCGCTGGGGCAAGTATGGGACCGGCGTTGGGACCAGTGATGGGTGGCTTGCCGCATCCGCAAAGACGTGGCGGTGGCCCATGTGGATTCAGACGTGGATTTCTGGGCCAGTCCTGATCGTCATGATCTTCCTTTTGCCCGAGACTAGTCATGCCAATATCCTTCTCCGCCGCGCCCAAAGAATCCGAAACGTTACGCGGTATAAAAACCTGCGCTCTATGGGCGAGATTGAGCAGCAGCAGCTGTCGTTGCAGGCGATTATCCTTGACAACGCTTATCCGCCCGGTCCAGATATCTGTCCTCGACCCTGGTACCGGTTTCGTGAACGCTTATGTTTCGCTGGTCTACGCTATCTACTACGTAAGTCCTACTGTGTTCAAGGAGAAAGGATTGTGAAGAGCAAAACCATCCCGCTGACCCAGGATCATCTTCTGCTTGTTCCCCCTCCTGCCGCGATGTTTCACAGAGTTTCTTTGAGAGCTTCCCGCTAATCTACCCCGTGTGTACGACTTCAATCTAGGCGAGACGGGACTCACCTACCTCTGCGTCGTTGTCACGACGATAATGGGCGCTGCGGGCTACATCTACTACATCTATTACTACGTTGAGCCCAAGATACACAAGAACGGTCTTCTCCTCTCGAGGCGCGCCTGGACCCTGCGATTGGTGCGAGCTCCTGATGCCGATCGGCCTGTTTTTGTTTGCATGGACCTCGCGCCCCGCAGTGCATTGGATGGCTAGTCTAGTGGGCGTCGGCATCTACGCTCTAGGATTCTACCTGTTCCTACAGTGCATGCTGCTGTACGTCCCACTTTTGTACCCAAGTACGCAGCCTCTCTACTCGCCGCCAACGACTTTTGCCGATCCTCATTAGCGGCCGGTTTCGTGATGGCAGGTCGCCCACTCTTCATCAACTTAGGCATCGGAGGAGGTGTTTCGTTACTCGGTGGCCTTACTTGCTTGTGCTCGCCGCTTTTGATGCTCCTCTACCACTATGGCCCATACTTGAGGAGCAAGTCCAAGTTCGCCGGCAAACAGTCTTTGAATGAAGATTAAATGATTAATGATGACTGAAAATGCGCAACGATTACAACGTCACTCGCATCCCAATTCTGAACGCCGTTCTGGGTTTCTACAGGAGCAGCTCGGAAGCAGGGCGGAGCTGGGGAGCCAGGAATGGCGAGCCACTTTTGTGATTCACTTGAATTTACATTCCTTTGTTTCTTCAAGCTTCATAATAGCGACCTACTAGATACGTCCATTTCATTGGCAGAGCTTAAGGCTGGGACAGGGGCAACGCTACGTCTAAACCTAACCGTTATCCGTTCATCTTGCGGGGTTACTTGGGGGCGCCACCAGGGTCAAGGAACCAGGGGGATCGCCAAGATATCAGGACCCTCCGGCTCACGCCATCCGGTCCCGTACCCTAGGAAGCGCGCGTGGACACGGAGGAACGTGGTTGACATCCGAGCGAGGAACCATTTCCACTGAGACTTAGTAGCCAACTCCTTCCAATGCGCAAACAACTTGCCCGGCGGCTTGGTGCCGTAGTATCCTCGCGTCGTCAAAACCAGGGGGAAAAACGGGCTCTTGCCTAAGGTACTTGGCGTTGTTGTCGCATTCTGCTTGTTCAAGCATCCGAAGCAGCTCCTTCTCCCGGCGTTCCACGGGGGTTGCGGTGCTCTCATGCACCACCCTCCGGAACGCCCTCTGCGCCCCAGTGATCCCGTGTCGCGCAGCGTGTGGTCAATCTCCATTCCTGATCCTCCGAGTGCTCCCGGCCCCATCACGCGGTAGTCGGTGCGCTGTGTCCTCTGTCTCCTGCCATCCTCGTCCTCCACCATTGGTTCGTTGTGGACATGGGTGTCGGGGATGAGCGTAGGAGCTGGAGAATGGGCTCCCGCACTGCGTCATGCAACGCACCAAAAATTGGCCTGGGAGCGGGTGCAATACATGATGTGCTCCAGCGAGGACATGACACCGCACTTGCACAATAGCGACCTACTAGTGTGGACGCCGACACGTGTCATGTGGCCATTGCAGCATACGCGGACCAGGAGAGTTCTTAGGTGGGGGCGCTGAGGATCTGCTGCACCAATAGAGGGCGCTTCTCAATTCACTTGTGACTACGTACTATAGTCTGGCACCTTGTTATAATTTCCCCTTGGCGCCTAAACATTCTATCCCACTTGCTAGTAAGCGTGGACAGAGCGAAGAGCTACAGGGTAGTGTTAGGGATCCGTGGCCCTGGACCAAGTCTCCAAAGCCCACAAACGCCTGAACCATGTAGCCATCGATCTCCTCCCCTGGCTTATACCGTCAGAACCTGCAGGCCTTTGCATCACAGCCAACATGCTATCTCCCTCCGTCGCTCGGAGTGGGTCTGCCCAGCTTGCGCGGTGGCACTAGCGACAGCATCACCCCACCCGAGGCGGGATCGCCTCCGATCCCAAAGACCGTTCGAGATCCTCCACGTTGATGTACTAGTAGACCTTCCACGGGCAACCAGCATGGGGCACGGCTACGCACTCCTCGCCGTTGATGACTTGACGCGATACATCTTCACTAAAACGATCCCGACAAAGGGCGCTGCCACGAAGGAACTGAGGAACCTCATATTGCGGGAGCAACGATGAAACTTGACCCAGGTCGTGGTGAGAATGATTAATGATGGCAGGCTACTATACAATGCACTCCGTCGGTCCTTTGCGCCTGCACTATATATACTGCAGTTAACGTTTAACGTTTAACTCTGACGGTGGGGAAAAACGTCCGCACCTTCTGTCGGCTTGGTTGCATGGCCGTGGAGAGGGCGGAGGTTGTGGCTTACCCCGGTTACCGGTTACCCTGGTTACAGGTTACCGGTTACCGCTTATGCATTGTCATATATGCTATTAGTAGTGGTCGTCCAGGCCGAATATCAGTATCCCTCTTTAAGCTTCAAGCTTCAAGCTTCAATAAGCTTCTCTCCTGTGCCGATCCCTCCGAGTTCTGAGATTCTGATATTCTGAGATTCTGAGATCTGTTCTAGACCAGTTTCAGCCCGCAAGCAAGCAATGCGGCGTGTTGAGAAGCACCAGAAACTAGTGACCTAGTGACCCTACGCTGCGAGCAGTACGCCGTCGACTGTTGGGGGGACTCGACTCAATAGGTGTTGCACATCAGACACTTGAATATTGAAGGCGGCCAAGTCCCAAGCTTAGCGCTAATACCCGCTACCCCCGCCTGCCACCCCGGCGGCTGCGGACTGCTAGCTACACCTACTGCTGAAGCAAGTGACTAGTGACTAGCTTGACTAGCGATCGCGGTAGTCGGTAGCGCGTAGTCGGCAGAGTCGAGCCGAAAGAACCAGTCGGACGTTCGGCTCCAGGTTCGGATATTCGGCGCAATAGGCTGACGTATCACATGTATCACACGTCACATCTCACATGCCACAGGTCACACAGACAAGGCTGTCGATCATGCATCATGCATCATGCATCAGGCCCAGGACTTACATGTTACACCACTGGCTAACAATGTTGAACGTTGAACATTGGAACGTCCAGGTTGAACGTACGTTTAACTCCTTCCTGCTCTGGCACACCTCCACAAGTTTGACACCAACGAGTGCGAGGGAAGCAAGCAACCCCAACCCACCGGCCATTGCCTGAGCACCGCCGAGGATGGCCGCGGACGCGAGGAACTGTCGAGCTGGGGGTGGAGCGTGGGGCGTGAAAGTGGGAAAGTGGGAAAGTGGGCAAGTGGGCAAGTGTGGTTGTGACGTAGAGATCCGACGCAGTGATGTGCCCCAGGAGCCTTTGGGCACTGTAGGGCGCAGCGAGTTCCGTGCGCGCGGCCTCCTCTTTCCTGTCTCCTTCTCTCTCTCCTACTTCGTGACCACCACCTTCATCCTCTTCGCTCTCCAGTCATATCTTCCTTGCCGCCCTGTCTTCTGGTCTACGCGTAACGGTGAATCTCTCAGTCTACGATCTACGCAGACATGCTCCATACCCCGGGTTCGCCAGCGCCGTTAGTCACGAGTGTCATCACTAGTCCTAGTCGTGTGCATGAGCTTTTGGTGAACATGTCGTTGATGCGTACACTGAGTACTGAGTTATGAGCACCCAGCTGAGTAGTGAGTGTACGAGTCGATGGGATCATGAGATTTGAAATTGATGAGCGGCATCGTTCACGCATGACGCATCATGCACCGCGATGCATGACGGCCACAATTTGTCAACGTGACGCGTGACGCCGCGCGAAACGAGGATACTCGATACCGGCAGCTCCTTCGAGAACACTCAGTACACTCAGGCCTCAGGCGCAGCGCACGCGGCCTGTAACCGCGTTTGGCCATCTTGCATGCTCCAGGCGTCCATCGGTTGCATCCGTGCCCAACACAACCACCCTTCGTCAGGTTGGGGCGCACTCGATGCTGAATATTGAATGTGAATTCGCTCCTTTTCAACGGTTGCGAACCCACGTCTGAGGCCCGAGGTCCCTCTGGCCTGAGGCCGGAGAGATTGGGTCTGTGCGGGGGCTTGCCATCGAGTATGAAATGACGCAGACGACAGACGAGGCGATAGGCCCCTCCCCGCCGAGACGCAGTCGAAGGAGGCCGAGGTAGGCTGACCAGAGTCGTTTTAGTCGAAAAGAGAGGAAGAAACCCCTGCAATTTAATATCCTGTGCTTTTGTCCTATAACGATTTTATATGCTCCACACATTCCTTGCGTGTGCCGATCCCCACACGCCATCCCACACACCTCGACAGGCCAGCACCGCCGGCCCCTAGCACCTCTACCGGCTACCCCACCATAACCATCCGTCTCTTCCGTGCTCTTCGGTCCAGCAGCTGCCCGCCAGACCTGCTGAAGCTGAACGTTGAGCACGGCATTGCTGGCCGCTAGGCTTGACGCTGACCGCAAGAGTCCCCACCAACCTAACCTACCTTGCAACCGAACGCCTTGGCACTCGCAATGCCATCCGCGTCGGACACGGCCCGGACGACCGCGCACGCGGACACCACGCCGCTCCTTCGCCGCCGTCGGCCCGCCGCCCAGGCCACACGACGGTCCCGACAAAAAATTATCGGGTCGGCCACCGATTGGGTACTTTGCCGCGCGTGGCACGCCGTACCAGAAAAAGTACCTGAGCAAGAAGCTGAGGTTCTGCCTCGTTGTGTTTTCCCTCCCATTGCCTTGGTGGCCTTGGTCATCTTGCTTGTGCCTGTCTTATGGGCCATCGGCGACCACACGCTCAGTGTCGTTCAAATGCACATTGAGCAGGCCAACTTGACCTCGCTTACCAACACTTCGTTTTCCCTCTCGTTATATGGACAGGTACGTTCCCGCGCCAATCGACTCCCTCCTTCTCCTGCATAGGCAGTAGTAGCCGCCGCCTGAGATCTGACCCCAGTTCCACACAGGCCCTCAAGGCTGGCATTTTCCCTGCATCGATCTACTTCCGCACGCCGCTGGATGTGTATTGGATGACGCCTCCTCCAGAGATGAAAGAGCTGCACTTGGGCACATTCCTCTAGGACGTGTGAGTGTAGCTAGTGGCCACGGGAAGGTGATCCAGACGACCCACTTTGCTATTGCCGATGTGGATGGGTTTCAGCAATTTACCGAGTTCCTCCTTACCCAGCCCCGGTTTACCTGGAAGCTCGTGTGCAACACGACGCATATTGAGGTGCTGGGCTTGATGCCCGCATACAAGAAACTACAAGTTCCGCAAGTACGTGGACTTTACTGGGTTTGACAATTTTCACCAGGTGCAGCTGCTTGATTTTCAGTTACCCGGGACGACCCTTTGGGCGGCATCACGCTTCAGGCGCTCACGACTTTGTCAACCCCTCGCCCTTTTCGGTGCAGCTAGGGTACCTCGAGTTGGACTTGTACTACCAAGGACTATATTGGGACGAGCGCCAGTTCCGGTCCGATCAACGTCACCTCGGGCCATAACACGATCCTTCTCGTCGGCCGTCTGCTGCCGCACCACACCAACCAGACCGAGCTGATATGATTGGTGATCTGTTCACCAAGTATATCAATGGCGACGTTGTCCTGTGGTAGCCAAGGTGTCTCGACGACGTTGGAGAGTGGAGAGGAGAAATTTCCTGGCTCGCTCAGGGGATTAAAGCGTTGCGAATCAACGTACCTCCCGACCATAACGCCCATTAACCCAATCAAGTCGATTGAGATTGATGAGTTCAGCATCGCCTTTTCCGAAGCCTCGCCTTGGCAGCTGACGGCCTGGTCCAACAGTCTGAAGCAATCCTCGGACTCCCGTTCGGTTTCAGCTCAACATTTTCAACGCAGGACAGCATCCAGTTGATGTACAACAATTCGGTCGTCGGTGTCGTGTCGGGCGCCATTCCAACTCATCTCTTTCCCTCAACGTGGTGAATGCGGGTGCGACCGAGGGAGCGTTGGCCATCACCCTTCCGCCTTCCCCGTTGGTAGTAGGGGAAAACCAAACAGCGCAGCATCTCTGGACGCAATATGAGGATTGTTTTTGGCGCCAACACCTCTACACGTCTTGTCGTCATCCCGCGCGTTGACCGACACGCCTGTCGGGCGCATCCTCCTCTCTCCCATCAAGTTTGACGTTGAGTCTGGGCTTACGGGACTGCAAGGTCTAAGCAAGTACCGACTGTTATCAACTCTGTGAATGTGGTAGGGGGTACGCAGCAGGCCCTCCAACTCTCGATTCCAGTAACCATCGTGAACCCCTCGAACCTGACCTGACCACGGGTACGGCAATTCCAACTGGTCAACGAAGTGGTTTGGGCACGGTAACGATGCCAACCTGCATCTTGATTGGGCGCAAACAACATCACGGCACGAGCGGCGTTTGATCCGCGGGTGGGACCCACAGGGTACCTTACCATCAACCGGTTCCTGTCGGGCCTAGACACGCGATTGTACATTAATGGTATGGTAGCTCTTCTCCTATTGCTTCGCTCAACCCGTCGCTGGAGAAGATTCGAATCAACACCATTCTTCCCGGGCTGGCGCGGCCATTGATTGTGCAAGCGCAGCTCCAAGTACCGGACACTATTGATTTTAACAACATGACGAACATCTCAGTCACCATTGCCAACCCCTTCACCGCAGCAATGGACATCAAAACAATTGTGTCGACACCTGGTATGTATAACTCTTGCAGTGCTGTGCCGTGAACCGGAACTGAGGAACTTATGGCTGACAATGCACGACTCGTAGTGTACAGCAACCTGACTCTGGGCACCATCAACACCAACTTATCCACTCCCATCCATGCAACTGGGAACGCCAGCACGGTGACCAGAGCTCCCGTTGGCGCTCGACGCGCGTCCCAAAACGCTGGTTGGCCTCATCCTGCAACTCGCACAGGCGAGCCAAACCTCGCTCGGACCTTGGCCGCCATTTCTTCAGAGTATCCTCGACTTGCCTGGAGATGCTCAACCCAAGTGCGAGGCATACCGGGGGTGACGAATCGTCCTGTCCTGCGAATGGGCGTTTGACCTACGAGCAGCCATCCTCCAAGCTGCCAACAAATCGCTTTCTGTCACCGTCCCCCTCGATGTGGAAGTGAGCATTGAAGACTCTCTGTGGGCTCAATTTTACCCAGGGCCCTGTTCCCGTGCAGACGGACACGTCACTGTTGATTTGCTCGGTCCGGCGGGGGCTCCTTTGATCCAGAGATTGTGGATCAGGCGTCCTGAGTTTTGCCCAGGGTAACATTACCCACTCACCGACGATGGGTTTACGGTGAGCCTGCATGGCGCGCTGCAGACAAACGCCCAACCAATGCGTTGATCATGTTCCCCGAGCCACTGGAGATCCGATGGAATGGGGCAATTCATTGCTACCATCACTTCCTCCCATTTGCAACCATTCCAGGTCAAGGGGTGCCCGATTTGTTCATCACTGGCCAGGTGAATATCACCGACCAAGCTGGCTTCACTACCTTTGCCAAATATATTCTCCACCCAAGAGTTCACCTGGGAGATTGGGCCCCCATGTGAATGTCTTGGCTCTGGGGATGGCGTTTTCCGAGGTGAATTTGGTGAAGAATGTGACGTCCGGGCGTTCAATGGTCTGCCTGGTGTGGTAACCACTTTCTTTGACATCCTAGCGAGGGGGAAGATAACTTGTTCATCTCGGTTAGCGCTGATATCCTTCGCCTGCAACGTTGGGAATCGAGCTGAATACCGCCAAATTTTACTCTCAGCTTCCGGACACCTATCTTGGGGATCCCAAGTCCAAGGATTTACTCTTGTTCCTTCGGGCGTACTCACTCGTTGCTCACGGGGCAGCTGGTGCGGCAACTCACGCCAATAGGGCAGAACAACCTCGGATTGGTCTGCTCCAGGTATATTCATGTGACATACGACCCTGACGTTGCAAGGAGTGGAGGCGGATACTCCGTATCAAAATGGGAGGGTAGGCTGGATATCCGATGCTTTGGCCACGCTACAGTTCAATGTCACCCTGGTGGGAAACTCGACCGAGGTGATCTATGGCATGCACATGGTGAACATGGGGGTGAACATGACAGGGGATCTGCCAACGTGGCTTACAACATTCCTCTCTCAACCAATCGACGATTTCTACGTTCTCCAACCCTTTCCACTTCACGTTCGCCCCGTTCCAGGTCAGCATGTCTCTCATATTGTCTTCAACAACATCCCCGCCGCTCAACTCGACTTGCCCATCCTGCCAGTCCTTTCCGACGCTTCTACGGGTCCAGAGCGGCTTTCCACGTTGGTCGTATCTTTCCAAGACCAGCTGCTGAAATCGGTGAACAATGAGCAATATAGCGCGTACCTTGCTCAGTGCGGAGACAAGCCGAATCGGATTTCCGGGTTACTGGTGGCCAGCGTATGGGCAAACACGCATGTGGGTCCCCTATTAATCTCCAACGTCTCTTTCGATGTACCCTCTTCAATTGCGGGCATCAACTCCTTCCCAACCAGCGGCTACTTTGTCGAATGTGAACCTGGTGGGGTCTACGCCCGAGCATCTGGTTGTGCTCATTACTGCGGATGTGTTCAACCCAAGCAACGTGACGGTCATAACAAGAGACGTCTATCTTCCGGCATTCTACAAGGGTCTCGAGGTCGTCCGTTCATATTTCTCCAATCTCAGTCTCGTTCCTGGGCCAATCACTTACAAATAGCGTTTTACTACGCGCCTAGTAACCCGTCGGACCCTGTTGGACTTGAGCTACTGCACGAGTATGTGGGACCAATAAACAATGGCACGGGTGGGAGCGCCATCCCTAGCATTACCACCGTCAATGTCGGAGGACTACCGAAGGACAATCTTACCCCGACCCCGTACGATTCAATTCTGGAAGCCTTGCATGGACTTAGCATCCCTTTGCCCCTCACTGGCGCGCGCTCGGCTGGTGCTGGAGCTGGACTTGACCATTCCTGTTTTGCCAGCCTTACTGAACAGCCAAGGATCGGCCCAACTATTCATTCACATCCTCTCAAGGCAGGGCTGACGATCGAGTACATTGAAGCGGTTGTTTGGAAGGCAGGTTTCGAAGGGGCCGGCGACCCGTCCCTTATTCGCGCCACGGTGAATCAATCCATCACTCCGGCCGTCCATGTGGGCATTGGCGAAACTAAGATTGTCCCGGTGACGTTTACGATGACTGGCGGTTTACTCTTTTCTCTGGACCTGCTACTCCAACCCTCTCCATCGAAGCTAAAATCAGGGTGCAAGTCGATGGATACACTGTCCCGGGTCTTCCCTACACAGAGTGAGCCTTTTCCCTTTCCTGTTTTTTGTGCATGTTGTATTCGGTACTAACACCTTTGACAGGTACGATATCCAAGCCACCTACCTAGCTACCGTGCTTGACATTCCGATCAACATCACATCAATTGCCGATCTTTGCCCAACATGCTGGCTGTGCTCACCCCGGAGCAGGTGACCAACTCCCTACTTCCCACGCTTCAGCAGCTCCCGGCCAACCAGGTGCAGATGATGGCCCAATCGCTTAATACTCACGACCCCATCGTACAGTTCGCATGCAACGCCGTGCCCATTCTCAAGGGTCTGCCTGAGTGCCACCGGCGATGGGCCTCCATCTCCGCGATTTGCAGAAGATGCTTGATTATTCCTGATGACAGGCGCCGCACTTAGATTTTCGCCAAACTTCCTGACTCGCAATGTGCGCCCGCTCCCGTGCGCCCCGCTCCAGGGCCTGTACTACCCAAAAGGTGTGACGGCTGTACCCTTTTTTACTCATTCTTTCCCCTCATTCCACTTCCCCCCGTTGTTTGGCTCTTAAACTTTTTTACCATAACGAGCAGAAACGAAAAATACGATCGGATGCGTTCTTAGCGTCTGTGGGGTAGTGGCGAGAGAGAGCCAGAGTCGATTGGCGACTTCTATACCCCAAGTCAGATTCATCCCGCCTCACAACTTTTATGTTCACTTTTATTAGTCTGTTAACGAGGGGACCACTGGCGGACCTCTTGGCCGGTGTGGCGGGGCTTCGCCCCAGGCTGTCCTTGTGCTGATGGTGTTCAACCAGTCTTGACGCGTAAAGGCACATAAGGATGGCACACCATTTAGTACACCCATCCACGTGGACACTGATGTTTCTTCTGCGGCAGGGAGTCGGACAGGAGGGTTCAGTCGATATAGCTCGACCATTGGCGCTGTGGTGGCTTCTTCAAGCCCCTCGTCGGTAAACGTTAGAGTAATTTCATTCAAAGCCCCCCCAACGCCGAGAGGGAGTAACATGATCTGCATGGTCCTAGGGGGAAGCTTTTTACGTCCAGAGGCATTTACAAGAGCGTGAAGAAGCGTATCGCGAACTCAACCTAGGACACTTTAGCGCTGGAATGTGTAGCACACCACCCATCAGCACAACACGAATACTAGGCACAGCGCTAGAAGCAATGGTAAACCATCATTGTTGAGTCCGGGGAAAGGTTTGATTGTATGAGGAAAAGAGGGGGCAGCAGAGAAGGCGGGGCCAAGGGAAGATCATATCAAACAGATGGTACCAAAGAGGCATCGATAATGCGCTACCACAAGCCTCCAGTGGGCGATTAAACCCTCACATTGCGTACCTTGATCGGGCACGCAGACGCGGTCCGTACTTCATGAAAACGAAGGGGACAGGAGCCATGGCAAACACACAGGCGCCAAAGACGCTACTTGCCACACGTGGGTTGAGGTTTTCGTACATCTGTGTAGTAAAAGGGGAAATGCCGCCGACGGCCGAACGGACACCGTGTTTGCTGCAAGCGCAGATGCTGCAACAGGCATGTACGCCTCGACCGAGAACGCAATCAGGCCCACAAGAGCATCACGATTGCACATCCAATAGGCACACCCGCAGCCAATGGAGCCCTACGAGACGGAGGGATAAGAGGTCCAAGCTAACCAAAAATACCCAATGCCCAGTAACGGGCCGCCCCTATGCATGCCTCCAGACGCTGCTCAGGCAACGGGCCCATCTTGCCCGTTTCTTTAACCACAGCCATAACCTTTTTGACGTAACGGGGGTTGAAGACCCAAATGTAGATAACGCGGACGCGAAGACACCCAGGAGGTAGCCCAAAATGCCAGGCCTTCTTCGAGGGCGTTCATATGTGCAACCCTTGGAAAATGACAGGATAGCTGCCAAAGAGGCCGTATAGAAGTCCATACACATAACTTGTGTAAATGACAACAAAAGCAACATGGCTCATGGACGAGCAGTAACAGAGGTTTGAGCAAGTCGTTTGCAGAATTTGGGCTGGTTCGATCTTGACCAGTTCAATGGGCGCACGGTAGCGGTCGTCACCGGTTTCCTTGCGTAGCCGTTGGGCCTTACGAGCCAAAGGATAGGTGGGTGTTTCTTTGATGACGACGATGGCCCCAGCCCGACCACGGCCGAGAACAGGCCATGGCCCAAAAGACCCAGCGGAAGTCAACGCCCGAAACATGCACTGCACCACTGACGATTGGACCGATCGCTGGGCCAGCGTAGGGAGCAACGCAGAATAGAAAGGGCTATGCCACGCGTCTGGATGTCCCATACATCGGTAATGACGCTCCCGGCATTGGTTAGGGGTGCTGAGCCGAATACACCGGCAAGGAAACGAAGCACGATTAAGCTACCGGTATTAGGAGCGAATGCAGTACCCAGATTGAAAGCCGTCAAACCAGTCATGGAGACGACTAAGCATGGCCATCGTCCAACAATCTCACTCACTGGCCCCCAGAGCAACGGTCCGGCAGCATATGCTAGTACAAAGATGTGATGCAGAGAACTGCCACTTCTCGAGAAACATGGAAGTGCGCCATAATGTCGGGTGCGATGCCGGAAGGTGAACTAGACGTAACGCTGAACAGAAGACGGTCAATGCCGCAATGATTGTGATGAGCCACTGAGTGCCAAAAACAGACAATAGGTAGGTCAGAACGGTCAGAGCAATTCGGAATCAAACTGAGATTGTAGCGCAATAACGGGCTTACTTACCGGTAAGAGCGACTCCAGTTCTGTGGGTTTTTCCTTCTCGTCATCGCCTTCCCAATGAACGACAATGACATCATTCTTTGTCTCAAGCGAGCCCCGAAACGAGTCTTCACCGTTAGTGCTCACAGGAGCAAGCACAGGCTCCGTAGGAATTGCCTCCTTTCCCTCCGGTTATTCGCATGGGGAAGATGCTCGCCTCGTGCTAAGCTCGAGGTGCTTGCGCGACCTCCAAGGGAGGTGATTGAGGACTGATTGCTTGCCGTCCGAAGCAGATCTCTATCAGCTGGGTCCAGTCGATTGAAATCACCGCGGGACAAGCCATACTCCCTAACCGCAATCTCTTCGTCGTATGCGCCGGATTCCACAGGAGGGGTGGGCATGGGCATAGCGAGTGCTCCTTCGTGGTCGGCGGCGTCTGTTCCTGGTGACAGGACAGACCCAGAAACATGCGTTGGCGTAACCATGAGTAAGGGCAAGAAAGTGACGGGGAGAAAAGGTTGCGGTGGGTCGGAAGGAGAAGGCAAAGATGGCGCGTAACAGAAGGAAAAAGGGAGCGCAGGGAAAGCAAAGAAGGGGGGGTGGGCCCCAACTATGAATTCGTACGGCTGCGATACTTAGGATGCAATCGGGCCGAAAATGGTCGGCAGTGGCCGAAGACGCCCAAGCCCATATCGCCATAGTATGTATTCACCGTGACGCCTCCAACGTGGGACTCGCTAGAGGCGGATATCGGCGATGACTGAAGACTGACATTGATACAGGACATGGGCCACCCCACCCCCACACCCCACCCCGCTGTCGATGAATTCTCGCGCATCTCATCATCTTACGTCCGTCAAGCCACCCTTGCAGGCGATAAAGGCACCACCGGGTCGCAGGCACTGTTGTCCGGTTTCTGCTGCCCTCTCTTCTTCTGCGCGCGGAAATCTGTGCGGGGATGATCGATGAGGTCTGAGGCCTCTCTAAGCCTGTGGGGCCTCAAGACCAGAAAAGGCCCTGGAGCCTGAACAGGCGCAGTTCCGAGAAACATCCGCTTCAATAGCCGAAAAACAGAGAGAACGTGAAAGTCCCCGCGCCACGGACGCAGCCGACCCACAGCAACTCGGTGCTCCAAGTTTTGTTTCTAGGACAGCGCCGAGTTTGCTGGCAAAATTACACCGATTTGGCCAAGCAGTTATCCCGTGCCGCCCCTTGTTTGTGCTCAGTCTGAGCATGCTCCACCTTGGCTCCAATTTCAAAAAGCGTGCGCCGCTCCAGTGGCCGAGCAACGCGAAGCACATGTCGAGCCTACTTCTTTGCACCCTCGCATATGGAAAGTAGAGATCTGGCGAAGGGGTTAGCGCTCGATATAATAGCATGAAGCATGAAATGGCTGGGGGATGGGGCATACCGATGAGCTCCGAGGTCGTGGGGCTAAATACGTTGATGTATACGGAGCAGGAGGGCATGGCGAGTGGCAAAATGGCAGCAGAGGTGGTGGGAGAGAAAGGAGGTGGGATGGGATGGATGGCCCCCTTTTTGTATGGAACCCGTGGAAGAGGGCCAAGGACGGCTGTGTCGGATATAGCCCCAGCCGCTTATTGTGGAGCCATCGGGTGGCTCGTGCTTTGGCCAATGTCCCTTCAGTTCCTCCTCGGCCTGGGAGTTCCGTTGTTTTATCTGTCTCCTGTTTTTCCTTGTTCCGCAACTTATTCCCTGGTGGCGACTCGCTGCTTGATGGTCCTCTGTAAGGCGTTGCTGGTTGGCTTATTAGGCCACCACCACCACCAGTGCGATTGCATCACCCTCGAGGACCATCCGGACTGCAGGTCTCATTACTTATCATATGCAGTTTGCCAGAGGAGCCTGCCAACCAGGAGACGGTAAGCGAGACGCGAGCAAGACAAGACAGGCGGGAAGAGCGACCACAACTCGCCAGAGAGCCCCAAAAAGCAAAAAGGCGCGCAAGCGCGGCGACAGAGCGTGACGTGTGACCGGTGACCAACCTGATGCCAGAAACGACGCACAGGGTCTATGTAGGGACGCTGCCCTCCCTACGCCACATCCTATACGCCACAGCAGATGCCGGACGCAAGGCGAGAAACGGTTGAGGCCGAAAGCATGACGCTTACGGTTACCCCCGAAGCACTGGGCAAGTGGTCCGCACATTGCAAAAATATACATGCCAACCCATATGATGTCGACCCCACACCATGTACACGTCGTCGCTTTTCCGGGGCCGCCGCGACATAAATTACCCTTTCAGCCGCTTTGAATCTCAAGGATGGGCGGTGCAACAGGACTGCTCCTGCGTTTCTACCACCACTATTCCCCAGCGTCATGCTCGGTAGGTTTCCATTTGAACTGATCCTGCAGGTCGCCAGCAGCGGGGTGCTCGACCCGCGCGATCTGGTCCAGCTGTCGCAGTGCAACAAAGGTCGTCTCGTCCCGTTGAACCGATATGTCTTGATACTGGGTCGCTTGAGCGCCGGATCTGACCCTCTTCTTGGTGGGTAGCTTGGTACGGGGTCTTGGAGACCGATCAGGTGTGGCATCAAATGGCGGTCCGGTTGCTGCGTCTTCCTTCTGATGACATGGACCTGGCGGACGCCACGCTGCATGTTGGATTTGCCGCGCCGGTTCCAGGACATGGAAGGCGCTCGTCGTAGCCGCCGAGCAGCTAGAGGAAGAATTTGGATGGACGTTGACCGGTCGGTCGATCGTCGACCAAGATGCGACGGGGCCTAGGGTCTCCAGGGTAGCCAATATGGAGCCCGAGCTGGTCACCGCAGCAACGGTGAACGAATTGGGAGACGGGATCTTTTCGAGGCCCGGTACCCGACTTGAACAAAGTACTTGGAAGTCTTCCATCCGTCTCGGAAAACCTGTTGGAGGGGGATAAGCTACCAGTCCCCATGTCCTTTGACGAGGTGATGAGAGCCTTGCAGGTGTATCGGCCGATGCCTTATTATTCGGGCATTTCCTTATGCGGGGCAGGGTGTCCGCGAAAGGGAATGCTTTGGGCACGTTGGGCTCCACGTTTGAGCCTCTATTCCTCCCCCATTTTTGCAGACGTGGTTGACCACAGTACTCTTCACTCTACCAATCACGAAACAGAGACATTGCCTCGCGGGGTCCAACAGTATATACACGATTGATCGGGCTCGAGACCATGGGATTGATTCTCCCGCTGGCCGGATCAAGGATAAAGTCTTCAGTACGGTGGTCATACCCGTTGCGAACGAGTCACGCGCAATTGTCCAAGACACGGCGTCCACGCCCATATCCTGTGCGTAGATGCAATGGGGGCATGGTGCCGTACCAGAGCGTTTTGTACTGACGCTCGCTTACAGACATACGATGGGGACCACTGGGGGGTTTCGACATGAGCATACGGTGAAGCTGCAGACGGTCAACTTAGACACAGAGACCGTGGGAGACCCGATCGAATTCAAGCTTGGCTCCTCTTTATCCAACCAATTCAAATCCCTTCCCGACTCATTATACGTTGACGGGCAATGGGTCTATATATGGAATTCCTACTCTACACTCGGTCTTGGTGGTGGGACGTTTAACCCATCCTACGGCAACACGCGCCTGTATTCCTTGGAGGATCTGTTGACTCTACTACAACTTGACGGGGACAAGAACAAGGTACCTGTCACGTACTTCCGTCTCGAGGGAACAGGCACTCCCGAGGGCAATCCTCGACTCGAACGCTACGTTCCCTCTGGCGAGCTGTGGTCAAAATGGAGTTTCCGCTCCTTTAAAGCGTGCCCGGGCTCGGACAGCTGGGCCTTTCTTCTTGTCGACAGGGAGGGAAGCCGCCGACGTCAACAGCGAGATTGTATGCGACTCGTTGTCGTCAAAAACTTCCAAGGTCTCTTTGCCGCACACCAAAGCACAAAAACGTTGCGTCCCTGGATTTTCACAGTCGACTTGAGTTGGGCCATTTGTTTTATCCTACGGATGCATTGGATGCGTTGCCAAGCTTCCGTTTTAATTCGTTGAGGACCTTGGTAGATTGGCCATCTGACCAGAGTCGTTACATCGTGGACGGTCGAGCCTTCTTTCCCATGAACGCCTATGGCTGGCGCTATGACGTGGGCGACGCGGGCCATGTGGTTTGCACGCCGGATGTGCCTGATTTCTTGCAGCAACATGAGCTTTTGACGGGGTGCCTGCAGGTCAATGTAGTGGACTGGAAGCATGCGCAAGACATTTCCGACGTACGTGTTTTTGGGCTCCATTCGTCCTGTCCGGATCGACACGAGCCCACCACAGTTGGTTGGGAAGGACCTTTGCGTTCCTGGTCCCCCCTTCGGCCGCGCTGTTGCAGCAGACGGTGCCCGGCCCCATTTCGTTGTCTGCATCGACACCCGGGCCAACGGGGTTGCTCGTCACGCTGAACACTGTCTGGGTAGATATGCCGGAGGATGTGATTCACGATGATTGTGACCCGACGGAGTGCCCTGAAGCATACCATGATGGCGAAACACCCAACGCCAAGCAGCAAGAGACATTGGATCGGTATGCCCAGTTGATCGGGGAGGGGGAAGACTGGCGCAACCCCAAGTCTGTGGCGCTGATTTGGGATTGGGGACGACGCGCACACGAATGGTTAAAAGCCCACTGAAGCAGCACTATACCACAGCAAGCAAAAGAGGCGCTGACCATTTCCCCCGTTGCCTGCATGGTGGATGGAGCATGGAGCATGATGCATGACGTACGATGGGCTGGTCACCTGTATGAGCACACGCAGCGCTTGAACACTCCTCGAACAGTAGCTGCTGTGCCATCGTTGAGAAGAGAAGACATGTGAGAGAAGTGAACACGTACAGACGAGGAAAGTTTGGGCCCGCCTCCTACCCACTCCACTCCAGCGGCCACTTGAATCGCCAAGCAGCGCGCAGCCCTTGCGCCCCGGTGCGGAATGGGGAGCGGCGGCACTGGGTACACAGCGCCCCCGTTCGGGGCAGGCAGGCGGTCGGCTGGCTGCTGCCCTGGCCCCAGCCGCTGGTGGTGGTGCGCATGGAGCAGACATGGGCGCGGGAGCTGGGTATCCCGTAGCGGAATAAAAGCGAGCGGGGCGATTGTGCGGCAGATAGAGCGGTGACGTCATTGGCTGCTATTCAGGCCCCAGGATTCAATATTCAATATTCACCCGCCCTCTGTGGCTGGCTGGCCGGCTGTAAATGGCGTAAGGCCCGCGTAAGGCCTAAGGAACCGGTTCGGATGGGTGTGCTCTGGACTCGGTCGAGTCAGAAGTGGGGCTGGCGTGTCAGATTCAATATTCAGCTCAGCAGGCAGACTGACACGGTAGCGGCCTAGGGCCTACCGCCCAACCCCCCAGAAGATGGTGCGAGCGGGGGTTATCTATGCCCGTCGGGCATAGCGCTTGGCTTGCCCTATCTCCGAACCTGTCGTCTGCGCCACCACCGTCCGTCTCGTCGCGATGCCAGCTGCGGCGGAGAACATTGCGCTCAAGACGCTTTCGCTCGGAAGTCGGGGCGTAGGCACGCTGGCCAACCTGGGTGCCGGGGAGGACCTTTCCGCCAAGCGTCTCAAGGTCGTCTCGCCGCTCCCGTCCGGCGCCGTTGCCGTCGCCCGCCTCACCTCGGACCAAGGCGAAGAAAGTTTCGTACCAGCCTTGGGCAGGCAGTACGCCGCCCACCCAGCCTGGACCAGCGTGAGGAAGAGGCGGTGCGCGATCATCTGCCCGAGCCCGGTGCGGTCCAGCAACTGCCGCCGGTAGACACGGGCAGGGGCGCCTACACTTTCCTGGCGTGTGGATTTGCGCTCGAGTTTACCATGTGGGGCCCTGTGTATGCGATTGGTACACTGACGTCCTACTACACCGACTACTTCCCCCACTCGTCGCAGGTGACCATCAGTGCGATTGGTACGTGTATGTCGTGCTTTGCCTATGTCATGTGCACCATTGGCATTGGCTTGTTCCAACGCTACCGAGCCCACACCCAGCCCATCTCCTTTGCGCTACTGCTGCTCTCGGTTGGCTCGCTGATTGGCGCGTCGTTTGCCCAAAACGTCATCACGCTTATTGTTCTACAGGGTGTGCTGAATGGGGTGGCTATGGGCCTCGTATTTAGCCCCGTAATGATGTTCTTGCCCGAATGGTTCCACCGCCGTACCGGGTTTGCCGTGGGCTTTATCTTTAGTGGCAACGGTCTGGGGGCATCGTGTACCCTTTCCTGTTCCAAGCGTGCTTGAGCAACATTGGCTTCCGCTGGACCCTGCGTATCTGGGCCTTGATTAACCTCTTTGTCGCTGGACTCGCATTGAGCTTGATCAAGCCCCGGCTTCCTGTTGGCTCGCAGCGTACTGTGCCCACCACCTCGGGCGCACTGCACGACTCGCCCGTTCCTCCCCGAAACACGCTTGGTGGCACTACAAGTCGTTCCCGCCCAGTGTCCAATGGTTCTTTACCTCCACTTGGCAAATCAATGTACGTATCCCACCCCTCTCCACCCCCGTGTCCTTGAGAGAGCTTTGATCTGATGCCCCCCTCCCCCTTCCCCTTCCCCTTGCCCTCTTCCACAGTTCATCGCCAACCTCATCGGATCAGCAGGGTACCTTCCCGTGTCGATGTATCTGACGCAGTACATGCGCTACGCCGGGATGTCGACGACGACCGCGACGGGAGGACTTGCCATTCTGAATGCGTCTTCGTTTTTGGGGCAGCTGGCGGTGGGTTGGATGGTGGATCGGGTGGACTATGGTGTGACGGTAGCTGCGATTGGAGGGGTATCCTGTGTGGCGTCGTTGGTCTTATTTGGCTTGTCGACCAACAACGTTGCGATCATCATTGTGTTTGCCATACTGTTTGGTGTCACGGCCGGAGGGTTGGGTGCGACGTGGGGCCGATCGGCACGGGACGTGGCTACGCTCAGTGGTACACCCAGCGGCACGATTCTGCCCATGTTTAGTGCGGTCAAGGGCATTTCAGCGCTCGCAGGTCCCTTTATTGCCGCGGCGCTGCTGCAAATGGGCAGGAAGGACGATCCTACCTCCCTGTCCTCTGGCTCGTTCGTCGCTGACCCCACCCCCCGAACGGGCACGTTGGTAGTTTCGGGTTTGCCCCGCTCGTCGTTTGGGTGGGCAGTTGTATGGCTGCCCTGTGCGTGGCTGGGGTCGCGATTCGCATGGTGCGCGTCCACAAACATCTCATCAAGGCTGGTTGTACGTTTCCTTTTCTTCGTTGGACAGCATGTGGTCAACAAGCCTGCTTGCTTGCTTGTTTTCTTGTTTGCTTCTTTACCTCTGTCGCAACGGCGGCGTGGAAGCTATACGCTAACGTTTTCCTTCTGTGTCCAATAGCTTTCAGGCAACCCGAGTAATCTCCCTGGCACGTCCTGTCGTGCTTCAAGCGTCCACCCACCATGATTTTTCTTTGATCTGACGGTGGTGCGGAACAGCTACGGCACCATGTTGTTGCGGTTCTTTGTTCACCTGAGGCCTGACGGGACATAGGGTCCAGTGCTGTTGTGATTAAAGGTTGGCCTCGACTCCAAGGTACACTGCTGGATGGATTGCTGTTGTTCGGAACGACGCTTGGCACGATCGGCTGTAGATAGAACGGATCGACACAAGTCCGAGTCATACAGGTGATGCAGGTCATTAATCATTGGTGAGGTGCCTGGTGTGTGCGAGAGGGGAAGCATAGTTAACCACGGGGCTAAGCTCTTGATCGCTAGGGAAAAGCGCTACCGGGGAGCACAGAATAAGCGACCAACCAGTGCCTAGTGCCTAGTGACTAGTGATCCTGGAAGCAAGTTGATGCTGACGATGCGGCCTGGTCGACATTCTCGCCTATGGATCAGCGTACATTGAGATGTGAGATGGCCCAAGGGGGTGAGGTTTACACGCGGCGAAACCTCCTGTCGGGTTGTGCCGAGGTAAGCGCTACGCGATCGTCGGGCTTGTGTGGCTGCTTGTGGCGGGCGTATAGTATCAGCTGTGGCTGGCTGGTATAGTTAGTAGCTAGTAGGCGGGCAGGGGACCTGTGCCACGTGTGCCAGGTGCTCCTTGCAGAGATAGTCGATAGCAGGCAGGGCAGTGGCCAGTGGGCGGCGGCGGGTGGTGGCTGCGCACACGAAACGTTAAGCTGGGAAGAGATACTGTCGATAACCGCAGGCGACACTGGCCGTGTGCGTGCGCAGGGGGGGGACAAGTGTGGGACGGCGCATGATCCGACAGCGCCACAGTGCCCCCGTCCGCTGCACAGCCCCGGGACAAGAGCCGCCCAGCTGGAAGGATTAACGATTTACTTAGTAAGGACGCCAGGAGCCGGCCGGCGCGCGGGGCAGGGCGCCAGTGTCGCGGCGGCCGAGGCGCGAGCCCCGTGCCGTGCGGGTGGCGGGCCGCGGGCCGGCAGGCGCGCAGTGGCCGGGACAAGGCGCGCGGGAGCGAGCACACGCCGTGCCATGCGCCAGGCGCCAGGCGCCAGGCCCCACGCCCCATGTTGGCTCGTGTCGATCTTCCGGCCGTTCCTGGCTTGGCCCCCGCGGGCACCGCAAGACACGCGACTTTGCCTCAGGCTTAGCCGCACTGTACGTTGCCACTCCCGCCCCTTCGTCCGCACCGCAACCCAAAACCCAATCCAGCCACGCCCCGCCCGTCCTCCGCTCCGACTCAGCCTCGCCCCGTCCTGCTCCGGCGCCTTGCCCGCCCCTCCCTCCCCACCACCACACCCACACCCACACCCACCCCCTCTCCGCCATGTCCGCTGCCTCGGCCTCCACCCCGGGTCGCTCGACAAGAACCCCATCGACATTGAGCTCGCTGCCTTCCCGCCCAGCGGGGAGGTGGACGTGGTCCATGTCGTGCGCCGCAAAGGCTTCCTGGGCTGGTACGACTCGGCCATGGTCCAGGTGTGCATTCTTGGCTTTGTGTGTTTCCTTGGCCCAGGCATGTTCAATGCGCTGGGCGGCATGGGAGGCGGTGGCCTCTCCGACCCCAGTGCCGCAGTCAAGGCCAACATTGCCTTGTACTCTGTCTTTGCGGGCGCCTCGTTCTTCTCGGGCAGTGTCCACAACATTGTGGGCTCCAAGACGATGATCTTTATTGGTACGTTGTTTCTCCCCCCCGGGGGTCTCTGTGTGTTGCGTCCCACCCCCTGACATTGTGCAACCCAGGCGCTTGGCTACTGCCTTTACACGGGCTCCTTCCTCAGCTACAACATCAATGGCAACACCAACTTTGTCATTGCTGCCGGTGCGATTCTTGGGTTGTGCGCGTCCTTCCTCTGGACGGGACAGGGTGCTTTGATGCTTTCTTACCCTACCGAGGAAAACAAGGGCAAAGGTACGTTCCCTCTTGCGTTTCTTGCATAGTGAGCTGCTCCCTCCTGACTGCTCCCCATACAGCCATCGCCTTGTTCTGGATCATCTTTAACCTGGGAGGCGTGCTAGGCTCCGCCATTGAGATGGGTCTGGGATGGAACACGTCCGACAACCAAGTGAGCAACAGCACCTACATTGCCTTTACGGTGATTACCTTTGTTGGTGCCTGCGCGACCCTTTTGCTGCGCAGTCCGCGTAAGACAGTCCGATCCGACGGCACCATCGTCGTTCCTCCCACCGAGTTGCCATTGAAGGAGGAGTTGACAGGCATGGGCGTGTGCTATGGCAAGACCCATGGATCTTACTCTCGATCCCTCTTGCGCTCAGTTCCAACTACTGCTATGCGTGGCAACAAACCGTGTACAACGGGTACTTTTTCTCACTTCGCGCTCGAGGACTCAACTCGCTGCTCTACTGGCTGGCTCAAATGTTCGGTGCGATGGTCATGGGCTTTGTGCTGGACACGCCGCGCTTGACTCGGCGCCACCGTGCCTGGGCGGGGTGGGCGATCACCTGTGTGGTGTGCTGGACCGTGTGGGGTGGCTCGTACAAGGTCCTGATGGAATTCAAGCAGCACTATGCGGCTGAGGGGATGAGTCTTCGGCAGTACGCCGAGAGTTCCACCCGCGTCGGACTGGACATCCACTGTGGCTACCACGTGGCTCCTTGCACCGACAATCCCTGGACCGAGCCCAACCCCTACGGCGGCCGGGCCGTGCTGTACATGTTCATGGGTCTGATCGACGCCTGCACACAGGTACTGTGCTACTCGATCTTTGGTATGCTCAGTAACGATATCTCCAAACTTGCGTACATCAGTGGTCTGTACAAGGCCATCCAGAGTGCCGGCAACGTGGCAGGATGGGGGATGGAGAACAACAAGAAATCGTTCGAGGAGCAACTGGGCGTCGCATGGGGTCTCAATGTGGGCGCACTCTTAATCGTTGTCCCATTGCTCATTTGGCGCGTGACCAACCACACCACCCTCGACCGCGAGCTGCACCATGAAGTCGCAGTCGCCGACACGGCTGTTGCCAACACTACTACCCTCGCTCTTCCCTCGTACGACATGGAGCAACAGCCATCGAATAATGAAAAGTAACCCACAACGTCTTCTGCTTGCTGTCTTTGATCAGTATCCTCCTTCTTCATTTGCCCTTTCCTGCGCGCATCCCTCATTTGCATTTGTACCATACATCTTGATGTGCACCACCAGGTGAGCCACGCCATAGACCCGCAAGCGCCGGCAGGCCAGCTAGCATGCGTTTGTCGAACGCGAGAGGTACGGGATTGCACTCAGTGGTGGCGCGGTGACGCGTGACGCGTGACGAGTGCCAGATGCGGGGTCGTCCAGCGGAACTCATTCCGCCAGGTGGGAAATACCCCACAGGCCAGCAGTGCGGATGACGAGCCACTAGTCAGCTGCTTGGGGGGGCTCAACAAAGCCCAGCGGTGGCGAGCTGCCACAGTCCGGTGGCTGGGGTTGGGTTGCTTGTGGGATAGGTGCGGCTAACGCGTCTGTGGGGTAACTAGCATCGCGCGCTCTTATCGGCGGCGCTTCTTCCGCGCCCCTGCGCCCCCCACACGATCCCACCACCACCTCAAGTCCTTGTCCGCGGCGTGGGCTCGTGTGCCGCGGGGGCGCGATCGCACACGGACGTTCGCTCCGAAGCACAGGCGGCGGCGTGGCAACTACGTCAACCTCTGACGAGCAGGTGGTGACGTGAGTGGGGAAGCCCGACCGCACCGCTCCTCCGGGGTCGCCAGCACGTAGGGGACACTTGCCTTCTTTCGACGGGGCAGTGGACCGAGGAGCCGTGATCCTCCTCACAATAATACCCTTTTTAAATTTCTGTGCCCGCCTCAGCCCACGGCCGTCCGTGTTGACGAAAGTCGCAGGCTGGGAGGCGTGGCTCGACAAGCAGACGGCCAGACGGAATCTTGGAAGCTATATTGTTCGAGGTGGTAGCACCCACGCCGGGTCCGTGCATCCCCTCTGAAATTGAATTCGCCTGTTGTTTGCCCAGATACCCTCATCTTTGGTACGGCTTTCGGGCTACCTCTGCCGTACCCCATCCGAGCCTACTGGGGCAACTGGGCATCCAAGTCGCGGTGCAAGCGTGCAAGGTACGGCCACGCCGCATCGACGTACAACCTGCTCCAGTCCGAGGGCGTAGAGTGGTCTGTGCTCCGCTGCCGATGGCTCTGTCGGACGACTAAGCTACGCTACGCTCTGCTACAGGCATGCTGCCCAATCCATTCTTCCTTCCTTCTTGTGTTCCATTCTAGGTCTTGGGCTTGTGCTGGGCCTGGGTTTGGGCTTGTGCATTTTCAGTTTTTATGGCTCAAGTCGGATGGAAGCTGGCCTTTGCGTTGTTGCGGTCCTGTCGCTCGCCTATTTTGGCATCGTCCATGTCGAGGCGAGCAGCAGTGCGCTTGGCCGCCATGACGCGGGACAAGTGTTGCAAACACCGTTTCTTTCCTGTCTTGTGCAACGTAAATCCCGATCCGCCGACGCGGTCCGTGCATTCCTTGAGCTCCGTCACCCGAGTGCCTATCTTATCTTCGATCGATGACTGACCACATCGTGTTCCATCACAAAGCTCATGCCCCAACCGGACTTGCCATGGCGCGCCGTCCGACCAACACGGTGCACGTACTCTTCCCATGCCGCTGGTACGTCAAAGTTGATCACGCACTGGACTTGGGGAATGTCAAGCCCGCGTGACCCCACGTCGGTGGAGACAAGCACAGCGTACTTGGCCGCACGCACGGACGCTTGTAGGTTGTCCAGTCTCGGTCTCTGGTCCAACAGACTGTGCAAGACGCCACATTGGGAATGTCCAGCAGAGTCAGCTCTGGTCACTTGCTCTGCCATGAGCAAGTGTGACAAAGATGATGCTAGGGTCTTGCTTGAGTTTGGGTTACATTTTCTCCTCGTCCTCACTCTCCCCTTCTTCCTCGTGAGGGGTGACTCGTACTTTCTTCTCTTCTTATTCTTCCTCCTCTGGCTCGCCCTCCTCATTCTTCTTTTGTCCGCGCCCAGCGGCCGCTATCCGAGGCACGTTCCTTAGGCCTGCGCACCAATTGACGCAAGGCCGGCGAATGGCGTAGCATATGGCACAGGTGAGGTTCGCGCATATGGGAAGGAACGAGAATGTAGCGCTGAACCAGTCCTAGGAGTGGAGGTAACTTGATCAATCTTGCAAATCACGGGGCAGCTTATCCTGCTCGGAGGCGCGCGTCGCATTCTTAGCCACCAGCGCATCGATCGACTGGGTCAAAGTGGCAGTGAAGGAGCGTTTGTCTCTGCTTGGCAGGTGGGCAGAGCCTGCTGGACCAGATACGCTAGCTCCGGGACAAACGAAGGTGGCAAGAGCGAATCCGCCTCGTCCAGTACGACGAAGCGGCACCGAGATAGGAGACCATTGTATCCGTTTCCACTGCTGCCGCAGTAGGTCCACCAGTCGACCGGGGGTAGCGATGATGACATGCGGACGGACTTTAGCGAGGGTCGAGGCCTGTTTGAGCTGGTCCAGACCGCCCACAATAAGTGCCGAGTGCAAGCCAAGCGGCGGCCGGACGCCTGTATGGGCGACAACGACGAGTTGCTGGTGGAGCTGCATGGCCAGTTCGCGTGTCGGGGTGAGGATGAGAGCAAAGCCAGCGACAGGATCGGCCATCACATCAGGCGCTGCAAGATGGGCAGAGCAAAGCAGAGCGTCTTACCGGTACCCGTCTGGGCGCCACCGAAACGTCCCTCCCGCCAGCCAGGATGGCAGGGGATGGTAAGCGTTTGGATGTCGGTGGGGACGGTGATGGCCAGGTTGGAAAGCGAGCGGACGATAGGAGGGGAGATGCCCAGCTGGCCGAAACGATTGCGGCTTCGAATCCGACACGGCCGAGGGAAGGTGGTGGGGGAAGCAGAAGCAGAAGCAGGAACAGGCGCTGCGATCGGGACGTGTTGGTCCTGCTGCGCATGTGCGTCCGGGGCCGGGGGAGCGGCGGTGGCCGTGGCCGCGGCCTTCAGCTGGCTTCGATGCGGTCCTGAGCGGCATGGGAGCGAGCGATGCGCGCGGTGGGCGCCGAGGCCATCCTCGGGAGAACGGGAGCGGCATGGAGGAGATGGTGGTGCGGGCGCCTGGGGGTAATAGTGTAACCCTCGGCGGTTCACGTGCGGCAGCCCCGTAATTAAAAAAAGTGGTCGAGATTGAAACTGAGAGTGCGGCGCACTTGCACCGATCGGCGGGCCCAAAAAAAATATGGCTCTCCTGCGCAGCAACCACACACCACCCGCATCCCATCCCACCCACAGCCATGGCCAAGAAGGGCGGCTCGCAGCTGGCGCAGCTCAAGCACCGCGCCGTCAGCGACGGCCTGCGCGGCGGCCCCTCTGGGCAAGAGCAAGCGGCGCTCGTCTGCCTCCGCCGCCACCGCCACCGCCAGACGCGCACGCCACGACGCCCGCTCTGCGCTGGGCGATGCGTTTGCCAGCACGTTCGACACCAAAGTCACCCGGCAGAAGCGCGACATCCTCACCCGCGCCAGCATCCAGCACAAGAACGCCAAGGGCACCGTTGGTCGTCCTTCCGAGTCCAAGTCGGCCGCTGTTGCTGCACGGCAGGCCCAGCTGCTCCCCAGCTGCAGGACCGGCACAAGAGCGGCGCATTTGTCGATCGTCGCTTTGGCGAGAACAACCCCAACATGTCGGTTGAGCAGCGCATGCTCGAACGGTTTACCGCCGAACGGAAACGCCAGCTGACAAGTGGATCGGCTACCGCCCGACGCGCCGGTAAGGCCAGCCTGTTCAACCTGGACGACTCGGAGGACGAAGGGTTGACTCACTTTGGCCAAAGCTTATCCGGTCTGGACGATGGTGTTCTTGGTGCTGGGCTCGGCACGGACGAGAGGAGGAAGGAGGTGCGCAGCAGACCTACAACCCATTGATGATGAGTAGGGTACCGGAAGGTGTGGACAGGCACGATGCGGAAGGAAAGCCACGGAGTAAAGAGGAGATTATGGCGGAGGTGATGCTCAAGTCCAAGAATGCCAAGTACGAGCGGCAAAAGGTTCGGGAACAAGATGGAGGAAACGCGTACGAGCTAGACGATGCCCTGGAGGACATTAAGAATGATCTTTTGTCCATGCGACCAGCCCCGACGCGTCCCAGCGAGGCTCCTGCCCCTTCCACACTGCCTACCGCTGAGAAACCAGCAACGGGCGCCAATGCCATGCCGGCCGATGGCGGGAGCACGTACGATGCACTGTACCGCAGTTTGGTGTATGAGCGAAGGGCCAGCCAACGGACCGGATGAAGACGGACGAGGAGCGGGCGGCAAAGCAGAGGGCTTCAAGCTGCTGAGCGAGAACGGTTACGGCGCATGCGTGGTGACTCGGAGGACGAAATGGCCGCGGAGGACGAAGCGACTGCGACGGGCGCGGGCAAACGCAAACGTGCCAAGCTTCTGGAGCGTCACGAGCGTGGTGCGGATGATTTGGATGACGACTTTGTTCTGGAGGGTGTCTCGGCAGGAGAGGCTTACGGGCTGGGGCAAGGTCTTGGTGCAGAATCGGGTTCTGAAGAGGAGGAAGAGGATACCTCTGACGCCGCAGACGAAAGTGCTGGCTCCTCCGATGACGACGAAGAGGAGATCGAGAACCACGAACACAATTACAATGACTTGGCCGACTTGGAGGGCCTGTCCAAGCCAGGGGAAGACATGGACTCGGACGAGGAGGTCGTGGCTGGTGGTGAAACTGAGGCACTCGTCCGTGCTTCGAGCAAGCAGGCCCCATCCAGCTCGAAAAAGGAACCGAGTCAACTTCCCTTCACATTCCCTGCTCCCGAGACGCATGGCGACTTTCTTGCCTTACTTGAAGAGCATAACGTTGAGACCCAGCAGGTACCGACCGTGATTAAGCGGATCCGAACGCTGTACAATCCCAGTCTTGGCCCGCAGAACCGCGAGCACACCGAAACCTTCCTCGAGATCCTGGTGGATCATTCTCTACCTTGGTGCACAAGCGCAGGAGGCTGCCAGCGGGCGTGAGGCAGAGGTGAACAGTAAAGAGGCAGTTTCTCTTCTCAACACGCTCCTGCCTCACATCCTTGATCTTTCCAAGCTCTTCCCCGACACGGCAGCTCACATTTTCTGCACCAAACTTACGCTGATGCAGCGCAACCTGACGCGTGGTCTGGCTGCCGCGGCAACAGGAGAAGAAGCGGACGAACCTGGCCATCGTTTTCTGAACTCTGCTTCCTGCGTCTCGTTGGGCTCATCTGGCCCACCTCGGATCGCTCCCACCCTGTATCCACGTCTGCCCAGATCCTCATGGCCCAGTACTTGGCTCATGCGCGGATTCGTCCTGCCTCCGCTGTCGCCGACACGGCCGCCGGGCTCTACCTCGTCTCTCTCTCCGCGTCGTTTGAGAAGGAGAGCAAACGGATCGTACCCGAGGCGCTCAATTTCTTACATTTGGTTCTTTTGGGTCTGGTGCCTCTCTCCGACACGGACCGTCTCGCTGCCCTCCACTCGGCGGCCGAGTACGGCATGGCTGTTTCCCAGGACGACCTGGCGGCACTCAGTTCTCTCCAGCCCAAGCGAAAGCCCAAAGTCAAAGTCTCTGCTGCCACGGACGAGGCTTCGTTGATTGAGGGCGAGGCAGGGTGGAGGAAGCGCGTGGACTTGGTGAGTCTGCTGGCTTGCAAGGGGGAGGCACCGCACGCTGGAGCCCAACTTTTATTGCAAGCAACCAAATTGATCGAAATCTTTGCTCGGCTCTACACGGGATGCGAAGCGTACGTGGATCTCTTCCATCCGGTGGTGAACTTGGTCAAGGGTGCAGGCAAGGCAGGTGGGCCTGAGCTATCTGCTTTGGCACAAGGGTTGGACAGGCGAGTGAGCCCAGTCGCGTCGTCGCTTCCTCCGTCTGCAGGCGCACCGCGCCAAGGCACTCGAGATGCACGCACCCAAGTTTTCAGTGTCGGGGTGTCTCGACCGACCCGGATCCCGAGCGCGCCGAGGCGAGCAAGCTGCGTGCGTTGCACAAGAAGGAACGCAAGTCGACCATCCGCGAACTGCGCCGCGATGCACGGTTCACAGCTTCGATCAAGGAACGCGAGCAGCAAGAGGAAGATGTACGCTACAAGAAACACATCGACCGCATCATGTCCGACCTCCAGACAGAGAGGTCAGAGCAGAAGAAGCACGAGCGCGAAAAGGCCAATCTGAAGCGGAGGCGGTGATGCATCACAACTAAGCGTTCTGGCTAATAATCATCCTCAGGACCCAACTGGGTTTCGACCCGTGCACATAGATATGCCCAGTGCGGCCATACTAGTGAGACGGTAGAGGCGACGCTCAATCACCGAAAGGATGGACAGCGACGCCCGTCCAAGATGCGCGGCGGCGAAGCAGGGGGGTTGGTTTGGCGGCGTGACAGACGCGGCACTTGGACCTGAGGGAGATACGACAAGTGTCCTCACGGAGTCTGTCGGTCATGGGGGGAGTCCCAAGGGGGACGCGCCGCTGTGTACTTAGTGTGACCACCGAGATCAACACGTTTCGTACCCTCAAACCACAACATCACTAACTACATCGGCAGGTACTATATATGATCTCAAGCGGAGGTACGTTTTCCCCTGCTGTGCATGGCATCATAGTTGTATTGCATTGTGTTGTCCTGGCTCGGACGCGGACTGGCCAGTGGGGAGAGAGTGCAAGAAAAAGCATCCTTTCTGTGTCCTCTACTAACCGTCTCCCCTTTGCATGCTGTGTTGGGGCTGGCGGTGTGAGTAGAGGTCGTAACCCCAGAGGGTCGAATCCCGATGGACCCAACACAGAGGATGCCCTGATACGCACTGGCCAACCGACCATAAATATACGTTACTTACTTTGCCCCCGGCGCGACAAACCCCTTTCTCGAGCGCATCGCGAGCAACGCGGTTAATGTGCTTGAACCGATCCTCCCAACAACGCGCCCCCCCACCACCGCGTCACGATGACCAATACATTGTCCAGGTCCTGCCACGCGCCAGACCCAAACGTCAGTATCGCACTCCATCCCCCCTTCCCCCTGCCACAACATCGGCACGTACCAGAAGCGAAAGCAGATGCGCCCAACGTGCCCCAGCCGCCTCTCCATCGTCCTCAAAGTCCCGCTGGGTGGTGCCATCGGGCAGGTGACGCTATAGGCAAATATGGCTGGGTGGGCGGCGCGGGCTACGCGTTGATCTGCAGAACCCATTCCAGCACCAACGGCACCTGCGCCGCGCGCTCCAACTTGCACACGTACCCGACAACTCGGATTTCGATCAACAATCGTCATGGACGTTGGAATCCCAACTTGGTCACCAGCGCTTGCAACTCCTGCTTGGTGTGTATCGCTGTGGAGTTTACGTTCGGTACGGGAAGGGAAAGGATCAGGAGGCAAACCTGCTGCGGCAGCCGCTTCAGCCCGCGCCTCACGTTCCCGATCCAACTGTTCCGAACGTGCGCGCAACTTCTTCCTTGACCTTGTACCAGCGCTCCACGACCTGCTTGGTCCATTCGAGCGCTTGGAACAGTACCGGTTCGCCCCTGTACCACGTCAGCCCGCGCAGCGCCGACGAAGCAGGCTCCACCGCCTGGCCGGATCGGGCGAGAAACAATGGAGCACCTGTTGGACCAGCCCTGGGTCCGCCACATACGCTCCGACAAACCGATTGAGCAGCTTTAGCTGCGGTGCCTGCTCTGTGTCGGGGTACTGGGCGGAAGCGTGATGGAAATGTGCACGTCAACCGGCTCGGGCTGGGTATCCCCAGCCCAGGTCGACCGTACAGCGGATCCTCCTCCACCGCTACCTCCAGCTCCATCGTCACGGCCAGGCGCAACGGCTGGCCTGGTACATAGGCGGAGGCGCGTGCCAGCCCGTCCTGGTCCAAGCTTTGGCGTTGCGAAGCGCCAGCGGGTGCGGGCGGAGGGGCAGAACGGGTGCAAGTGCCGAGCGGCAGGACACGGATCTGGTCCGGCTGGTAGATGCTGCTCACCGCCACCAAACTCGCGGCCAATGCGCCTGCCGCCTCGCCTGCGCACCATGCTTCTCCTCGTGCGCACGAAGCGTGGAGACGAGTACCTCGATCGGTCGCATGTCGCTCTTGCTGGGCAGGCCATGGGGAGGGTTTCGTTATCACTATCACTGGCAATCATTAATCAGCCCCGTCTCCGTCGTTGGCCCAACCCAGCGGCGTGGCGGTCCTGCGGACCTGTGGTTAGAGGATGGGCCAAATGAAATTGCAACTTGCTCGATAAGGCGGTTAAACGTTCAGGTGCAGTCTTGCAATTTCAGGTGATGCAGTCATTCCGCCCGCCACCCGTCTTCCGCCTCGTGGAGGTGCAAGTTTTTCCTGCGGCGTATATCACGCACGTTGAGACCCCTGCCTCTCCAGCGTTTTCCCCACCACTGAACCGCACAACCACCAACCGACCACCGACCACCACTAACCCCGGATGCGGGTCCTCCCACAAGGTACGTCTTGCTCTTCTCCTCTGGAGAGGATGACAATACCCCACTCTTCTCAAGGCCGACCTATCTACCATGGGTCGGACACGATGACTCGAGATCTTGTCATAGTTACCCTGATCCCCCCTGCCGTTCTTTTGCCTCTTGGCATGCTGAGACTGACTCGAGTTGAATCCAGGACCATCCTCTGTGTGTGCGGCACACGTAGCATCGGCCCCTGCCACTGCTCCTTTTGACCCAGGTCCCCCGGCTTATTTGATTCCCACACAGATATCCTCCTCCATCCACATCGCCTCTCCCTCTGGCCTGCTCCCCCTGTTCAACGTTCATTAACATTGGCCTTGTGAAGTGGTAAGTGTCGTGCTGCCTGCACCCCCCCGTCTCCTCCGTAATGAATTGCTGTTTTGTTGTACTCAATGATCAGGGCCATGATGCATGATGCATGAACCGTTTTCTAATCGTCGCAATGGATGTGTGACATGTGGCCGCCACATGTGACCTTGGGGAAACGAACACAGAGACAGTTGCAGTATGATGGAGGAGCATGCACATGCTTGAAGCTTGACGAGCTGTTGCTAATCAGGCGCTCGTGGCGGCGCCTACCGGGAGGCCAAACTGGCCAGGAAGGGCGGGGCTGGCGCTGCTGACCGAGGGCATGTGATTTGCAGATCATGACAATTCAGCGACCAATATCCGCCTGATCGATTGATCGCTCAGCTGAGCGCACATTTTCCAGCGCACAAGCGACAGCTGCCACGGCGGCAGTGCCAGCGCCACTACACCCTGGCCTTTCACGGGCCTTCTCATCCAAAGCTTCACGTGCTCCCACTCAGCGCGCCCATTCGTCCTCGGCGCTCCACTCAGCCTGCTCCGTCCTCCAGCCCAGCCCCCCACCCGTCGTCGTCGTCGCGCCAGGCCCTCACCCTCCTCTGCCTGCCCGATGGTCCTCTTTGCTCGCCTGCGCCACCCGCTTTTCCCGACCCCACAGCCGCCGCCACGACGATGGAGACGCGCCTGCGCCTGCGCCTGCCCGCGCTTCCACGCCCCACCCCCACCCCCACCCCACCAAGCACCCCCGCCAGCCTGCTCCTCCCGCCCCCCCGCGCGCCCCAACCGAGACGCGGCCCATCCCGTGTCGCCCGCTCCCGCTCTGGCCCCAAGAGCGCGCCCCCCCCCCCGAACCGCTCCAAGCGTTCGTCCAACGCACTGCCCTAGGCAAGCGCACGACGGAAGACCGCGCATCGCGCCTCTCCTCGGGGAGATGTACGAGACGGGACTGTATGCGCCGGCGCAACGGTCGCTGTTGGGTGCCAAGCCGGACTTGGTGCACCAGTACCCGGAAATTGAGCCGTACGACACGGGCCTGCTGCGCGTGTCGGCGCTGCACCAACTGTACTGGGAATGGAGTGGCAACCCGCACGGCACGCCTGCAGTGATTTTACATGGAGGTCCAGGTGCTGGCTGTGCACCGACAGACCGCGCTGGTTTGATCCTGCGCACTACCGCATTCTGTGCCTCGACCAGCGCGGGGCCGGTCGCAGTGTTCCACTAGGCGAAACGAGGGAAAAACCACGGCCGAGTTGGTGGCTGACCTGGAAACGGTCCGCACCACTTCAACCTCGATCGCTGGATCGTCTTTGGCCATTCGTGGGGGTCGACATTAGCCCTGGCGTATGCACAAGCGCATCCTACCTCGGTCGCTGCGCTAGTCATTGGGGGGATCTTCACCGCGCGTGCTCCGAAGCATCGTTCCTACTGGGCGGTCAGGCGCCGCTCACCTCTTTCCCGATCTGTGGGACGTATTCCAATCCCACATCCCGCCAGACGAACGTTCCAACCTGCTCCAAGCCTACCATACCCGTCTTACCAGTCCCGACCCGCTCGTTCGTTCCCAAGCCGCCCAGTACTGGTGCACGTACGAGGCGGCCGTGTGCGATTTTTATGTAGACCCCAACGTGCTCGCGGCGCAGCCTGAGCACCGAGAACCAGCAAAGCTGTACGTCCCCCCCCGCCACATACCCCCCCCCCCCCCCCCTGTCTCTGTGAGGCGCCGTCTTTCCCGATCCTGACCCGAGGGAGCTAACGCTACCGTTGGATGGACCGTGGGGCTGCACAGGAAACGCTTGCCACAGCGCAATCGAGACGCACTACTTTATGCACGACTGTTTCTTCTTAGCGCCGGGACAACTGCTCGAGCCGGCCGCGCTGGCTGGAATCCGACACATCCCCACGGCCATCGTACAAGGACGGTACGATATGGTCTGTCCTGCGCGCACAGCCTGGACCCTGCACCGTCTCTGGCCCGAAGCGAGGTTCAGCCTGATTCCCGATGCTGGTCATTCCCCTGCCCACCCGGGGCTCGTCGCAGCCTTGGTCCAAGCTACTGACTTGTTCAAAGGACTCGCCCCCCAAGACGTTTAGTGCGCGCAGCCGCGGTCCGGCATCGCCCCACGCACTGGCTGCGACTGCGCTGGCACAACCCCCCGCCCCGGCGCCGGCACACGAAGCCGAAGCGGCACCCTTGCTCCAGGACACGGCGTCGGTGCACCAGGCACGCGCACCGCCGTCGCTCGCTGGCTCGGGGGGGCGTGTCGCGCACGTCGACAAGGCGGTACGTGCCGCTGCGGGTGACGGGCCGGCTGGGCGGCCGGCGGGGCTCATGGCAGGCCGCATCGCGGCGCGACGGGACGGGAGAGAGGAACGCGGCGGCGTGAAGCTTCAAGCTTCAAGAGGCACGAGCGGCTATGCATCCATACCCATTCTCTGATAGACGCGCGAAGACCAACCACGCCTCCCCTTAGAGTCCGCCTGCCCCTGTCTGTTGAGTAAGCGGATGCGGCGGGGCCACATAGCGGTGCGGGGGCTGCTGGGTGATTATAGGAGAAAGTATACCTGCCTGCCTCCTCCGCCTCGCACCCGCATCCCCCGGCGCACTTCCGCCATCCACAGCGACGACGACGACGACAACGACAACGACAACGACAACGGCGGGGGTGAACATGCTATGCTTGTACGTCTACCTTGTCCCGACCCTTCCACACGCTACTGGCCTTGCCTGGTACTCCCTCATCTGCCCCAGGCCACCGTCAGCCCACGTACTCGTGCGCCCGCTCACTCCTCCCAGCGCTCTGCCCCGCGTGCCAGTTTCCCTGCCAAGAAACGGGAGGGGAAGACGATCAACAGCTTTTCAGATCAGTCTTGGCCGTATCGGAGCACGACAGTTTGTCCGACAGGCTTGGGTGCTCCTCCCCATCTGCCTCCATCCCCCCCCCCCAGCAACCACGCTCTTGCTTCCGTGTGTCCGATGTGGCAACCTAATTTGGGGCCTCCAGATCGTGGACAAGCGATCTCAACCTACCGAACGTATACAGTTCAGTCAACCGTGTCGGAAGCCTCCAACTCGACCGGGGAAGCCGCAGGGTCAGTCTTTGCAGGTCCCGGGCCGTGCCCTACCTGAACCTGTGTTCAGGCAATGGTGCTCTTGCAGTCTTGCGTGAGCCGGTTGGAGGCGTAGGGGAACCAAAGAGAGTCGGAATGGGAGAAAGATGCCAAGCTTCGTAGCTGCCAGTATACTGCAGGGTCAGGTTCTGCAGGGCGAAGAGGGAGCATTTCGCCCCCATACCCATGTATGAGCCATGGTGTTGCGTTCAGGCAGCCAGGGAGAAAGACGAACGAAAGGGGTACAGCCACCAGGTTAGGTCCTGCTCATCGCTGTGCAAGATCCGTGAGGTCTCTGGTCAAGTGTGGTTCGACGAAACCGCCCCCGCGCATGACAGTTGCATCGGATCGAAGGAACACCCCCACTCAGAGAACCCCTGTCGGGTCTCTACGCCGGGAAAAATGGCGTGCCACGCCAGGTCGCCGCCTGACACGCACCGACCGCCCCGCCAAGCCTGGGCATGATCGCCCCGCCTAGCAGGGTCTAGGTGCGGAGAATCGCCACGACCGCGCGCCCAAGCTGGCCACTTTAGCTGCAGGTACAGTCTCTGCAGGAGTTGGCCTCCGACTGCTCGAACCCATGTTTGGGCAGTTTCCCACCCACACTCTTTTATGCGAGGGCGGCGCTTGGGGCTCGGCAGGCATCCGCACGGCTTCCAGTGCTACAGGAGCAACGGCCGGCGGCAACGCCAACGTCCACGGTAAAGGGGTCCAGTAGAGCACATGCCAAGCACGCACCCGGGCGGACAGCGACATCACACGCCGCTGCATTGCCCCGGCGCACACTGGGTCGGGAGGCTCGCCACATTAGCGACCCTCCCGAAGACACATGCCCCGCCAATGAAGAAAATCCACCCCGCCACGTAGGTCTTCACTGACACTCGCTCCGCATTTATTGGCACGCACAGCGGTGCGAAAATCATCCGCCCCGCCCAGAGCGCGCCCTTGTATGCGATCGAACCGTCACACAGGCCACCACCTACCTCCCCCGACAGAGGGACCCATCGGGCAGACGCAATTGCGTTTCGTTCAAATGAGTGAATGGTCCAGCTAACCCCTCGATAGGTGGCCATCCAACAGCACCGCCACCCCCGTCTGCCGGACAAGGCAACCATGCGGGGACCATCGACGTGGGAGTTGAATCACTGCGTGCGCCACTGATATCAAGGTCTCGACCATAGGGCCGCCGCCTGTTGGTGCCGCATGCGGCTGCTCGTTCCGAGAGACGTGCTTGTTGGGCCTCGTCGGTGACCTTTTCGTCTCTTGATGTGGGGCCAAAGGACCCAGGACCCGACGAGGCAACTATGGAGAGGAAATGAGGGAACAGACAATCCTTTGAGGAGTGAAGCCATAAGCGTCAGCCATTGACAAAGGACGAAGGGAAGACCGGAGGAGACAAGGGCGATAAGACGAAAAACGGTGAAGGAAGAGAGCCAATAACGCGGGCAGGCCAGTACGGCAGTACATTGACTAACTAAGCGTGAACACAAGTGACTCTCTCAGTGGGAAGCACAAGCCCAGGACGCGGAAAAGAGAGCCTTCGTGAACTCGTCGACCAGCATCTCTTGCGTGGGAGCATAAACGAATTTGATCTCACTAGACCGATGCATCTCGTGCAGGCTTTGGAGCTCAACGTCGAAATGTTTAGTCTGAGCATGCGCCGAGTGGTCTTGAATGAACGCCAGTGCCGCTTGGCTTTCAGAGTAAATGGTAATCAGGCCCTCCTGGATACCAAGATCCTTGACTAGCTGTTTCAACCACGTGCCCTCCTTCAGTGCGACAAAAATGCAGAATGCAACTCGGCTTCCTGAGTACTGACAGTAACCTTGGTTTGCTTCTTTGTGTACCATTCCAACGGTGCTCCGGCCAGAGTAAACACACCACCCGCACAAGCTCCGACAATCCGAGTTCTCTCCAAAGGCCGCGTCACACCATCCTTGTTGCAGCCCTCCAGCAGCGGCATCTCGCTGGTAAACAATCCCAGTGTTTGCGGTATGTCCGACATAGGAAATCAGGTTCTTGAGCAGGGTCCAAGCGATGCAGTTGGGCTTCTGCTGGAAACGAGTAACAACGTGAAGGGCATAGCAAGATCGGGACGCGTACCAATTGCTTGGTAAAGAACTGGACCGACGGCAGCGCGATAGTTGACGGAGAACCCTTTTACCGCCTGCTCCTCCTTGGCCGCAGCCAACGCTTAGTTCAGTCCGTTCTGGGGCAAGGGCAGCGTGCGTGGCTTAGCGCCTTCCAATCCGAAGCGAGCCGGAATCATCTTTGAAGCCCCAGCCTGATCCAGTGAAAAAATGCCGTTGCGGTCATACACCACCTTAAAACCCAGAGCCGATCGCACTGGGCAAAGTGAGTTGATGACAGCCTTGGATTGGAGCTTGGGCAGAACAGCGGCGAACCAGGACTCCGAAGGACTGCTAGTGATGATATCGTCCACCCAAGTGATCAAGTACATGCACCGAGTGCCGTCACGCAACTGGTAGAAACAGGGGGTCACTGGGCATCGTCACAAAGCCAATAGCAACGAGGGCGTCACGGAGCATCTCGGACCAGGCGCGGGCTGCTTGCTTTGTCCCGTAGAAACTCTTGACCAAACGCAACACTTTCCCTGGGGGCACGTCTTATACCCCTTCGGGAACCGCAATGTACAACTCCACCTTCAGTGTACGTTGAGTAAACGCACTCTCCGCATCCCAATGAAGAAGAACCGTACCTTTGAGCACCGCTTGCGCGCACAGAGCCCGCCAAGTAGTCTACCTGTTGGCAAGTGGAGCGTACGTGTCAAAGTATCCCCCCCTTTTGACCTGGTTACAACCGCGGCCTACAAGTCAAGCCTTCAACCGAGTCACTTGCTCTACGGCGTCGCGCTTGTCCTTAACGTCCATGGACTGGTCCAAGGCATCCACACGCGGTGTGCGATCGGCGCTGTGGGTCGAGTGGAGATCGAGGAAAGCAGGAGCGCCACCATCGACCATCCGAGAGAGAGGCCACAGGGTCCGGTGAGCCACACTGGTCCGCTACAGATTTGAGGGAAATAGAATCGCTGGGATGGGATGGTCGATGGATGGGCGGGCAGGTGACCGGTGACATGGTGACATGGAAATGTGAACTGGGAACTCTAACCCTGACATCACATGTGACTCGTGTGACCAAGCGACCATGAGTAACTAGTAACTAGTAACGCGTGACGCATAGTAGGAGGGTCTGGAGGGGAGCGAGGATCGGTGCACGAAGATGGAAGCGACCGCGGTGCTACAGATAGGGACGATGAGACGTGAGGTAGAGTACGGAGTAGCTGCTGCCGTCTGCGACAGGCTCCCGTTTGTTATTTTCCGATCCATCTCCTAGGCGAGATGGGCGGAAACCATCGGCGGGCCAAGACGCACTGTCAAACGCTGAGCAACTGAGCATAGAGTGCGTTAGTTGATCGGTGATGTGTGTCCTCGCGCATCAGACATGCAGCATCCCGACGGTCCCGATTGTCCGATCTGAGATCTGAGATGGAATATCTCAGTCTGAGATCGGAAACTACCACCCAGGTACCCATGGCAGGATGGAGAATCGATAGTGGGCGATCGATGACATGGATGGATGATGCATGACATTGATGGTCGCTGGAATCGATGTTGGATTGAGCAAGCCTTCGTTCGACAGGAGCAAAAAGGCAAGGAACTGGGGGCACCAAGCAGGGGCCAAGCGTGCTATCCATTCCCAACCAGCCAGGGAGTCTTCCTTGAAGGTTGAAGCCTTGGTAATGGCAATTCCAAATGCGCTTGATGTGGTATTCGATGGAGGGTGACGCGGTGACGGTGTCAGATCCAACAGATGGGTTTGGTGTGTGAGGGTGGCGGTGTTCGAGGGTGTGCTGGACGCCACCAGGCGCGTTCTTTGCATGTCACAGTCGCATGCGTCTCAGCACGTGCCTCAGGCTGAGCCAGAACGTTAACGTTAAACCCTGTCTTCTGACTCACGCATCATCTCATGGCCCAGATCCCTGTCCCATGTTCCATCGGCCAGACGAACCAGCCCCTCCGTCGCTGGGTATTGATCACACTCATAGGTGCTGTCACCTGTCACATGTCACACAGGCCCTTTTGCCCACGGCCATCTCCATCGCACACATCCCACACATCCCACACCCCAACGCCACCCCGCCGCCAGGCGCAGCAGCGCGGTGGGGCGTTCGCGCCTCAGCCTGAGGGCTGCTGCGTCCTGCTCTGCGAAGCCAGATCCCACATCGACCAGGTATTACAGACACGGCCTCGGCAACACGGCCCGTCTACGAACCTCCCATGTCACACGTCGCTGCGTCACCCACCCAGACGCAGAGCGACACGGACGCACTCCGCCTCTGCTCCCGCTCGGAACCGCGCCGGTACGACAGTAGCCAGGGATAGCCGCAGGCACAGCCCAGCTGCGAGTGTCTGCGCTAACCTACAGAGAATACTGGGTACGAGTGGCCGAATGCCCACTGTCGTTACCGGTTACCGACTCCGGGGACCGAGCACCCTGGCTGGGGTGCGTCACGCGGTCAGTTCAGCCACGGCGTACTCCATCGGAGTGTCCGTCCTCGCCGCCTCCGATCGACACGGCCAGCACACAGCCCACAGCTCCTCGCGCTCTCTGTCTCTCTCTGTCTCTGTCTCTCGTCTCTCTCCCCGCCACCATCTGTCCCTCCGCGCCTCTTCTCTTCTCCTCCCCGCAAGCAACACCACCCGCACTCCCGCCCAGACCAACGGGGCCGCCCACTCCCATCCGCACCGGCGACACCACCATGCGCGGCCATCCATCCGTCAGCAGCCTCTTTGCTCTCCCCGCGCCCAGCCCTAGCGCCGCCACAACCGTCGACGCCAAAGCCCCCCGCCCGCCATCCCCAACCGTGGCCATGGTCAGCACCGCCCCTCCCGGCCCCCGCCACGGCGCCCCGTCGCCCCGACCTCCGTCCGCTCCAGCGCACCCACCCGTCCTCTGCCTCCTCCTTCTCCTCCTCCTCCTCCTCCGCCTCCTCCCGCCCATCATGGGCCATGCCCAGCTCCTCCTCCCTCTCCTCCTACAGCACCAGCACCAGCTCCAACCCCCATCTCCTCCACACGCCTCCTCCTCTTCCGTCTCCACCATCGCCACGCCGCCCCTGCGCACCGACCCCGGCCAGCTCACGCCCCGCTTCCACCCACCCGTCTCCCCTGCCCAGGCATTCACCAAACTCAAAGCCGAGACCGCCGCCCGCCGAGCCGAGGCCAACGCTCCCGCCGCCAAGCGTCTCCGCTACACACCCGCCGCGCCTGCCTTCCTCCCTCTGCGGGGCAGCCTCCGCTCACTCCCGTCCCCCCGCCGTAGTGGGCGTTGGTCCTGGGCCGACGACTCCGCTGCCGCCCAGCTATGTCTCCACGACCGAGGCAGCTGGTGGGGCAGAGGAAGCTCCGCTTTCCACGCCCACACCGGGACTTGCTAGTGGCTGGCCGGCAACCGGTCCGACGACCCACCATGCAAGCGCCAGCTCCAGCGCCCCGATGGATTTACTTTAGCTTTCCTGGCGGCAGCCAGCCAACCCGGTGGGCCCACCGAGGCGCCGGCGCATCCGCCTTCCTCGCCCCCGTCGGACCCGCCTCGGCGCCCGCTGCGCCCGCCGTGCCGCCCATCGTCCATCCCACCGGCCCCAGCCCTAGTCCTGCATCCGTCCACACCACCTACCCGACGCTGCGTCCGATGCGCCGAACGGACTCGCCTTTCCTCCCCTCCACCCCCACCCACGCAGTCACACCGACCCGCACCTGCCCCCCCACCCGACCCCCTTGCCCCGCGCCTTTGCCCATCCCGTACCCCCATCCGCAGGCCAAGCCAGGGCCAGGGCCAGGGCGAGCCCTTGCCTCCCCCGGCGCCGAGCCAGGCCGCCGCGCAGTACCGCCCTTCGGTGCTGTACGACGCCCAGGCACCTCGACCATGTTCTCTGTGGCTGGGGGCAACAGTACCACTGCCCCCTATGCCGATCCGCCACCCCCTGCTCCCTATGCCGATCCCGCCCCCTGCCCCGCTGGGCAAGCCAGCAGCGTCGTACCATGTTGGCGAGCCGAGCTGCATCGGGTACGCTTCCTCCGTCCCCTCGGCCGGCTCGCCCGCCCAGACAACCCAGCCGAGCCCCATGTCGGACCCCGCCAGCACCCACACCAGCACCCACACCACCACACCCACACTCGGTTCCCCCTACGGCTGCTGTGCCTCCCTCGTCCCTCCGCCCGCCCTCGGACCCCCCCGCCGCCCTGGCCCACGACCGCCCGCGCCGCTCTACTCTGCCGAGTCCTGGCGATGGGAGCCCGAGGCCTCAGCGCACCACTCCTTTCCGCCCTCTTCGTCGTGGCCGGCCCAGCCGGTGGCGTCGGCCACTGGTCATGGGGGCCATGGTGGGCACGGGAATGGGAATGGGTACACTCTGGCAGATACCACGGCGGATGCCCCTGCCCCTACCCCCGCTCCCACTTGGGCTAGCGGTCCACTTCAGTCGACGCAACTTGATCCTACAACTTCCGAAGCGTACATGGAGTCCCGCGCGTACCGCCCCCCCTGCCCAGCGACGCTCGCCTCCCCGTTCGCCACCTACGCAGTCCACCCTTCACACCCAGGTACGCAGGCAGCTTCCTCTCGTGCTAACTGGGCGCCAGCCTCTTGTGTGCAGTCTTGGTTGGGCTCCCCAAGGCCCACCTAACCTCTGCCTTCAATGTTCGTGCGGATCCATACTGACCTGCTTCTCTGCCTCTTTTGCTTGGGGATTGGAATTATACATGGTGTAGCTTCCGTCCCAGGTCCCAGTCCGAACGGTTACTCTGCCTTGCCTGCATCGCACGCGCATGCGCATGAGCATCTGCCGCCGCCGCCGCTCCACAGAACCGGCCCAAGATGGCCCCTGTGTTGGTCAAAGGAACGAAACGGTACCCGTGTGGGTGGCCTGGGTGCAGTTTGACGTTCAGCACGACGGGCCATGCAGGACGTCACTGGCGCACCACGCACGGCGCCTTAAGACGGTTTCGATGTCTGTTTCATCCCTGCGGGTCGCGGTTCACGAGACAACACAATGCCTTGGCGCATTACCGCGAAAAGCACGTCGAAGCAGCGCGACAACGAATGGAGGAGATGATTGCGCTGCGTGCGCGGTCGGGATCTTCAACTTCCTCTGCCAATGGGGACCCGCTCGATGGCACCGGCACCGTGTCCCTCGCCTTGGCCCCGGCGTTGCACCAGGCAACCCACGACTTTCGCCAAGCTTTCCTCCATCTTAATCGGAAAACGGCAATTGGGGTGTTGGATGAAAACATGTTACGCCACCAGGGCGTGGAACAGGTGATCCGCACGCTGGGTCAACCATACCATCGTCCTCCTCCGATCCTCATCGAAGGTCTCCTGCCTCCGGGACGCGAGTGGACGAAGAGCAAGAAGGGCAAGACGGCCCTGCGACCGCACCTCGCTCCCCGCACTCTGATCCGACTGCCAAGTCGACCGCTCCTCACTGGACCGATCCCTTGGTCCCTGACACTCGGGCGCCACTTCCCACCCACCTCGCCTTACCGGACCATGCGACGCGGTACCCTTCCGGCCAAGTCTGGACCAAAACCAAAACCAAGACCTGGACCAAGACCAGGACCGGGTCTGGTCCAACGCCCATCCCATCCCGCCTATCCCCCTTACGTCGACCGGAAGAACGAGCGGCCGTTGTGCCCCCCCGTCTTGGGCCCGCTTGGAACGCCCCCTGAGCCAAGGGGGGAGACTGGTACCGCAACCATCACCCCCCGTGGCAGGGACCGACCGTCGTCGTCCGCACCACTACTCCTGCTCTGTTCTGTACTCGTACTCCGTACTCGGCACTCGGTTCTCAGTGACGCATGTGGACCGGGAGTGGTGGTGGGTACGGTTTGGATGGTTGGCCGCTGCTTAGTAGGCGTCAAGCCTGAGCCTCAGGTCTGCGCGGTGCGCCGCCTTGTGCGCCCTGCTTTGCGGCTGCTCGTATGAGGGCGTGAGGGTGAGGCCCAAGGTGCAGGCCTCCAATGGTTCCCAGTTGCATGCGTCCCCCCGCCTCCACTTCTTCCTGGGTTGAACCTTGAACCGTTTTGGTACACCCCTTCAGCTCGTCTGTGCTGGTCCGGGGAAGGGCAAGGGGGGGGGCTTCGCATGCCTTCGTCCCTGTACCAAAACACGGATATCTTCTCGTTCGTTCGTTCGTGCGTTCGTTCGCTCGTTCGTTGGTGTGCAACGTTGAGAACCAATAATAGAGTCTCTGTTCTGCACATTTTGTTTCTTGTTTCTTGTTTGTCTCTCGTCCCCTCTGCCTCGCTCCCTGCACTGTACCTTTTACCTGTCCTGCTTTGCCATCCCCCCGCCTCTCGTATTTCCTATTTCCTCCTGCCGTGTGTCCTGTTTTTCCCGCGCCCCGCACCTCGCCCCCCCAACTGAACTCAACGGTTGAACGTTGAACGCATTGTCAAGAACGCTAATCTATTATCCTGTACCATCTGACTGGTTTCATATGCGTGTTTCACTTCGTATACTGCGGGTGGAGCGTGGGCCTGTGCGCCCCTCGCCCCTCGCAGGTTGCTTGCAGCTCAGGGACCCCCATCTCTAGTATCATCTATCACCTACCATCCCTAACCACCATGATTCCTATATCTGCCCCAAGGCCGCAAGCACGCGCAAGACATATACGGACGGCCTTGTCAATGCGCACCACCGCCACCCACGTCCCCAGTGCCATGGTGGGGCGACGGAGTGGGACCCAGCCTGAAGGACGTGGCAAGCGTGTTCCCTCCCGATCCCCATCCCGATCCCCATCCCGATTCAGCCGAACCTAATCCCGAACCGGAGGACGCCGATACGGTGTCGCGGTCGACCGACTAGAGCGGGATATGGCAGTTGAAGCGCTGGCGGTAGATAAGCTCGAGGCCGGGCTTAGCCGGTCCAAATGCCGGCTCGGGGAGCCCAATTGGTCCAGCTGGGTGCGGGAGCTGGAGCTGGAGCTGGAGCGGGGCAGGAGGGCTGGGCCAGCGTGGCGTGTTCCTCGGCCAATACTGCTTCGGCATGATACGCATGCAGCGGGCTGTATGGTTGACGAAGGAGGCGGAGATGCCAATGGATTGTGGCCCGGGGGAAACCCACGAAGAACTAGTTGCAAAGATGGAGGTAGTAGTGAGGGAGAAACAATGCAGCAGAGGGATAATGGGGGAAAGCAAAAAGGATTGGCGGAGCCAGTGCCAAAAGAGAGGAGGCTGCTCCCGCCGCGCTGGCCATCAAAAGGGAAAAAACGAACGAGATGAGCTGACCCAACATGATGGGAGCGCAGCGCGATATGGGAAGGAAAAGGGAAGTGTGTTAGGGGCAAACATCTCGCCAAGAAGGTTATGTAGGGTCGGTGGCCATCTCTCTCGACTATCGGACATGGTACACGATCGCTCGACGATCATGCATCATGCCTATACGTTCGGGGTTTAGTCATCTTCTCTCTGTCTCGCGATCATCAACGTTCAACGTTCAACGTTCAACACGTTCAACGTTCAGCTTCAACCTTTTTTTACAAAGTCGGAGTCGATCGAGTCAGACCTGTGTGATTTGTGGCTCATGCATCAGTGCAACAGTGCATCAGTATCCATATAAGTGTGCCCGCGTATAAATATCGGCGACATCAAAAATAGCTTACCCACTCCTATGCAGTCTCTCGAGACTCTCCGTCCAACCACTGGCCTCGTCACTCGCACGTATATCCCCCTCCTACCACCCCCTATGTCTACACCGCTCAAGATGGAGATGAAGCTGCCTTGCGAAGGGTACAGCGTGCAGGACCTGGCCGCCGACTTTCCCGTTCCAAACCGAAACATACTGGTCCACGTTCTCAATGGCCTCGGCCCCGCGGCGGAAAAGTGGGAGTTTGCGATCGACAACTACGGGCATCCGATGGTCCATCCCATTTCTTCCCAAGTACCAGCCCAAGATCTAATTGACCTCCAAGCCGAGGCTCAGCAACGCATGGGTCTGACGGAGGGATGGGCCTTTTTGCAAGTCTACACCAATGACTACAGCTGGCAGATAGAGTTGGAGGACAATAACGACGACCCAGATCAGCCCCTGCGCACAGGGCTGCTGCCAGAGTTGATGAATCTCCTGGACCAAACATGCGATTGTTGGATCTCCCTTCCGGACTCAGAGCCCGACTCGATTAAATCAGAAGATGAGGGTGTTACATCTTCCAAACTCTGATTCCTTGATTCTCATCTTCGTCTTTTATTCTCCCCTGCCAGACAGTGCAGTGGTTCTTCCGGACCAAGTTGCCATTTGCGATTCCATTTACCCTTGAAGCATCATGCATATACCATGGGCGGACTCTATACTGGGGCCTGTGAACCATATATAGTTAAAGGGTGCTTCCCCGTATTGTATAGTTGGGGTGCCCAGAACCGCGGGGGGCAGAGGGGCGGGGGAAGGGGTTCATAGCGGCGGGTAGTAGAGAGGGAGAGGCGAAGAGTATATGTAGTGATGGCAATCTCCAAGTCCAACGAGGGTTTTCCTGCAGCATAAAAGGGATGGTGATTTTGGGCAAAACGAGGGACGGGAGGGGGCCTGAGAGACAGACCAGGTGGAGCAACACCCGACTGGCCAATGACCTCGATGATCATCGCCCCGCCACTTGCGGTTTTGCTCTGGTTTTCACTTGGGTGGGCGCAAGCGCCTTCATGCAAACGCTCACAGACAACATGGAACGATCACACCTAATCATAACAAACAATTCAGCTGAGAGCACCACTGTCATTCCCATGGGTCATGGAGATCATCAGCCCCACGCTGTGGAGGGGAAGAGTACCAGTCCAGCCGGCCCTCCTCCATGATATATATGAGAACGGACACTCTATATACCTTCCGGAGGTGAACCAACCGTTGGGCGCTTGGGTTGGTAGACAAGTTTTGTTGGTACGTGCAAGGGACGGTATACGGATGATAGCTTGCTCAGCTGGCTCCGTATCCGCACCCTCACGGGGCCACTCAGCGCCCGCTCCGCCCAGCCCGGGCGCACCCCCCTCTTCCCCTCTTACTTAGTCTCCTTACCACCGCAACGCTTTTTGCTCTGTTCCTGACCTCGGTCCCGCTCATTGATACTACTAGCCTTTTCAAGATGGCTCTTGCCCCTGTAGAACAACTTTGTTCGCCCCGTCTGATGCGTAGCCAGTTTGAACTTCCCAGCAGTTGGACCGTCTGGAGCCACTGTGTGGGAAGGCACATCCCTCACTTTGTGTAGATACCAAGGATGTGCCGTGACCAGATGTAGGCCCAAAACGTGCTGTGCACAAGAGAGGATACTGCGTCCGCGTTGACCAAGGGAACAAACGAACGAGATGAGCGCTCTGAGATCTGACCCAACATACTATAGGAGCACAGCGCTGTCTGGAAAGGAAAAGGCGGATGTGTTGGGGGCGAAAACTTCTCGCCAAGGATACGTATAGAGTTGGTGGCCACCTGTAGTAGTAACTAGTAATACACGCTCTCTCTCGACAATCGTAACAATACGTTACGGGTTCAGTGGGAGTGAAATATGAGAAGTGACTAGTGAGATCTGAGAGCTTCTCAGGGTGCAAATCAAACAAAGACTACCTCCTTCTCCTCAAGCATGGAGGGGGAGGGTGCCAGTCCAGCCGGCCCTCCTATATGAGGCGGGAAGTGCACCGCGATCGGTGAAGCCAACCACGTGGCAACAGAACCTACTCCCAACGGCTACGGTGCAACACTCCTCAGGCGCCTCAGGAAGCCTCAACTTCAACTTCAAATGTTTTTGCGAGTCGATAGAGTCAGAAGACAGATGTGTGGGATGCGTGTAACTCATGCATCGGCGCATCAGTGTCGCTAGAAGTGTGCCCGCGTATAAACAGCGGCTGCGGATGCACCAATCATCCCCTAGTATGAGTTCTCTCGACATTCTCCGTCCAACCACCACCGTTGTCACTCCCACCAATGTCCCCCTCCTGCCGCCCCCTATCTCTACACCGCTCGAGATGGAGATGAAGCTGCCTTCGGAATGGTACAGTGTGCAGGACCTGGCCGCCGACTTTCCCGTTCCAAACCGAAACATACTGATCCATCTCCTCAATGGCCTCGGCCCCGCGGCGGAAAAGTGGGAGTTTGCGATCGACAACTACGGGCATCCGATGGTCCATTCCACTTCCTCCCAAGTACCAGCCCAAGATCTAATTGACCTCCAAGCCGAGGCTCAGCAACGCATGGGTCTGACGGAGGGATGGGCCTTTTTGCAAGTCTACACCAATGACTACAGCTGGCAGATAGAGTTGGAGGACAATAACGACGACCCAGATCAGCCCCTGCGCACAGGGCTGCTGCCAGAGTTGATGAATCTCCTAAACCAAACATGCACTTGTTGGATCTGGATTCCTGAATTACAGCACGAAGGCTCGATCGAGTAAGTTGAGGGTGCTGCATCCAAACTCTGATTCCCTGCTTAATACTTCATACTAATCATCTTTTAACCTCCCCTGTGCAGTGAGTCTTCCGAGGAAGAAGATTGGCCGATTCCATTTACCATTCAAGCATCAAGCATTGATGAGACCTGGAGTCCTGATGCATGATGGTCCTCGAGGGTGAGGCAATCGCACTATTGGTGGTGGGGTGTGGAAACCAGCAATGCCTACAGAGGACCATCAAACAGCGAGTCGCCCTCAGGGACTAAGATGCGGGACAAGGAGAAAAACAGGAGAGGGAAAACAGAAGAACTCCTAGGCCTGAGGAGGAACTGAGAAGGGCATTGGCCAAAGCACAAGCCACCTAGCTCAACATGCATATACCACGGGCGGACTCTAACTCATGAGGACTGAGGCATGTGAACAATATCCAGTTACGGAGTGTTTTCCTCCCGCATTGTAATTGGGGTGCCGGGATGCCAGGACAGAGGCGGGCGGGAGAGGGGGTTCATCTCAGCGGGTAGTAGAGAGGGAAAGGCGGTGGTGGCAATGTCCAAATCCAACGAGGGCTCTCCCACAGTAGAAAATGGATGGTGGTTGCAGTGGGCAAAAAAGGGAGGGGAGTGGGCTGGCGAGAGACAGATGGGGATAAGCAACACCCGACTGATGACCTCGATGACTACCGCACCGCCACTTTCGGGTTGTTCTGATTTTCATTTGGGCGGCGAAAGCGCCGTCATGCAAACGCTCACAAAGAGCATGGAACGATCGCATCTACTATCAACCACTGGCAGCAATTCAGCTGTGGAGAGCACCACTGCCATTCCATAGATCATCGAGATCACCATCTGATCGGCCGCACAGCCTTCCACCTGAGCCTGCCTTCTCAATGGTGCCCGCCCCGGCCTGCATCGCGATCGCGGTATTCGGATACAGGGTTGCTGATCCCCCGGCCCATTCCGAGCATGATAATACCAACGCGTCCGTTACCGCCAAACACGTTTCCGTCTACGACCTTAGGCTCACCCGGCCCCACATTATCGTACTCGACCTCATCGAGCCCGGCGGGGCGGAGTCCGATGCGGAGCTGTACGAAAAACAGGTCCACATTGCACTCTCGGCCGAAGAGGCGTGCAAGCACGCGGAGGCGGGGAGTGATCTGGAGTTGGCTGGGCTGTTCACTGTTGGCAAAGGGCCTAAAATCTAGGATCCCATCTGGGTGTAGCCGCTGTGCCACTCCCTCTCCTGTGTCTCCAGCGCTGAGGTTCAGAGTAGCGCTGAGTGTAACAGGACTACTGTAGTTGCCAGTGGTTACGTTTTTCTCCCTCTTCCTACTCATTTTTCTCGCTTTTTTGTCCATCGTTTCGTTGTTTGCGTGAGTTCAAGTGTACTTATGCGCCCCCTCCGTCGCACTGCCTCTCTGCACCCGGTTTAGGATTCATCCATCACTTGGGTCAACTGTCTATCCTGTTCATGTTCTCTTGTTCGGATATAATAGGCGTTGGGTACCTCTCATATAACACGGGCAACTATCGACCGACCTCTACTTTGCATCTCGACGACACGTATGGGAAAGGTAGACAATGAATGACAAAAGGGAACAGGAGCCAACGGGTGGCGGCCATGTATGGCTTACTGCTGCACATCCTGCTCGCCACTGTAGCTGGGCAATTTCTTCTGGGCCTCCTGCCAGGTCAGCGTGGCATCCGACAAGCCCTTGATCACCGCAATCACCTCGTCGATGGGGCCAATGAGCTGGGAAGTGGTGTCGCGCTCGCGGAGGGTCATCGTACCCTTCTCCAACGACGCAAAGTCGAGGGTGCACGCAAACGGCGTGCCGAGCTCATCGTTGCGCGAGTAGCGCCGGCCAATGGTCGCATTGCTATCGTCCACGCGGCTCGCCACGCCCGCCGCACGCAACTTGCGCGTCACTTCGCGCACCAACGGCTGGAACTCCTTGTTGGACGAAATGGGCACGATCAGCGCCTTGAACGGCGCCACGAGCGGGGGAAGACTCAGCACCCCACGCTGAGCATCCTCCTCGCGCGACCAAAACGCATGTTCGAGCAACGCGTAGAAAATCCGGCCCATGCCAAACGACGGTTCAATCACATTCGGCACATAGGTACGCGTGTGCTCCTTGACCGTCTTGTGCTCGACAGTGACCAGTCCGAGCTCAACTCCCGCTCTTGGCCACCGACGGTGATCGTGGCCTGACCCGCCTGGAGGGCTTGGGCCAAACGTTCGAGCTGGGCTTGGTCCCTTTCAAGAATCTGCTCCCCACTGCCTTGGCGTCCTTTTTGAACTTGGGGCCGAGCAGTTTCTTGTTGAGGTCGGAATGTACTTTTCGTACACCTTGGGCTCGGTCAGAGCTGGTGCACCGCGTTTCTTCTGGTCCGACGTGCGTGGACCGTAAGGTCGTACCGCTCCGGTCTGCACAGCCCACACACTCGATCCACCCATACGACGTCTTGATCTCGGCGTCCCAGCAGTCGGACGCATAATGGGCCATTTCGTTGTGCATGTGCTGGCGGAAACGGATGCGGTTCGTGTCCTACCAATCTTTTCCAGGAACAGCCAGATGCGCGCAACAAAGTAACCCAGCGTCTCATTGTCGCACATGCCCTTGGCCACCCATCGCCCACAGTAGCGTAGGTAATCTCCGTCTTACCGGCCTCTTGGGTGCCCTTGGGCAGCCACGGCAGCGTCAAAATGCGCCACCGGGTCGGCGAAGCGAGGGTGGCTCTTGTCTTCGGGATCGACAAAGTGCTCAATTTCGCCGCCCATGACAAACTCGCGCACCCGCAGCAGACCGCACGCGGGCTAATCTCATTTCGGAACGACTTGCCAACGTGCGCCGACGCAAAGGGGATCCGGCCATTGTTGAACTCGAGGAGGCGAGCAAAGTTGACAAAGTGGCCCTGGGCCGTCTCGGGGCGGAGGTAGCCCTTTTGGGTCCCCGTCGGACCAATCTCAGTGGAGAACATGAGGTTGAACTCGACGGTTCGGTCGTCACTCGTTGCCCGTCTCGGGGCGCGGATGGCAAACTTGGTGATCAGCTCACCCAGCTGGGGGCCCGTGTAGTTATCGATCTGCGCCAGCACGTACTCAATCTCGGCCTTGGCCTCGTCCGACAACTTGACCGCCGTCGACTTGATCTTCTTTTTCTTGGCCGTCTTCTTGTCGTCCTTGGCGTCCGGCGCGTCGGCCGACTTGTCGATCGTCTTGCCCTGCTCGAGCGCACGCGCTTCGGCATCGCCCTTCAAGCGCGCCTCGAGCACACCCTCAATCAGGTGGTCCGCACGGAAAATGTCGCCCGTCTTGACGTCGCGGCACATGTGTCGGAGAACTTTTCAACGTGGCCCGAAGTCTTGAGCACCTCGTCGAGGGTCATGATGGTGGGGTCGACCTCGAGCATGTCCTCCTCGAGGATAAAGTGCTTGCGCCACTCGGAGATGATGTTGGCTGCAGCGCCGCGCCCGTGGGGCCATAGTCGTACAGACCGGCAACACCTGTTGGAGCAGATGCGGGTTAGCGGCGGGGGAAACAGGGCAAGAAGGGGAGGAACAAAGACGCACCGCCGTAGATCTCAAAGGAGGGGTTGTAGAAGAAGCGCTTGGTGATCAGGCCTTCGAGCAGAGCGCGGTCCCAGGGGTGGGCATCCTTCTTGACCTGCGAGGGCGCCGTGGTCATCGTGGTGGTGTGGTGGTGGTGGGAGAAGCAGGGCGTGGGCAGACGCCCGCAAGAAGACGAACGTCGGCGTGTGACTCAGGCCTGCTGGGCTAATTCCGCCGCGGTGTGCGTTCGGGATTCCGGCTGTGTGTGCCTATCACCTGTGCATATCACCTGTGCATATCACCTGGCACATCACCGTGCCATCACACGGGCATACTACGCTTGCCATCCTTACTGGTTCTCGGCCGCGTAGAGCAGCATGTACATCTGGCACGCCGAGCGGTACGCGACGGCGTCCTGCGCTCGGAACACGTTGGCCGCATCCACATTCAGCGGCGAGTCGGGCTCGGGCGCATCCAGCAGCACCAGCACCGCCAGGCACAGCGACTGCAGCGTCCACGCGGGCGTCCACTGGCTCTGCAGCACGTCCAGGCAGATCTCGCCTGTCTGTACGCCGTCCGCGTCCCGCTGCGGTCACACGCAGCATACATCCATACATCCCCCCTCCATCCACATACCTTCCACGACACATTCGGGTGCCAGATCCGCGTCACGAACCGCATCTTGGGCGGCTTTTGCGGGTACGTGCTAGGCACCGAGATCGCCACCTCGAACAGCCCGCCGGCATAGTTGCCCGACGCTGGGCCGCCAGAAGCGCACTCCACTCGAGCAGGTTCTGCCCCGCGCCATCCGACGGACGCAGGTCCACCACGTCCGCCATCGTGCCGTCCGACCCGGCACTCGCAGCGCCATGTGCGCCCCGTTGGAGCTGCTTCCATTCCTTGAGCAGCCGCTTGGCAGGCACAGCCATAGTGTGTGGGGCGAGGTGGGCAGAGGATGCAGCTGGGGAGGGAGGAAGCTGCGGCGGAATGCAGGCTGATATGGTGTGGTGGTGGTGGTGGTGGCTGTTCACCACGTTTACGCACCCCGCGCCACTCGCCACCGGCTAGTTTCTGGCCCGCTGCCGATACAAATTGATTTCAGGCCATTCTAGGCCTTAATTTATAACCCCGCCTGGCATGGCCCCTAACTCCCATCCGCGCGTCCTGGCCGCTACTTTTTCTAACAGGCAAGATCGGAACCAAAGATGCTCTAGGAGCAACGTAAGACGGGGACAGTCTCCTGCCTGCATTCAGTACGTGGCCGCCAGGCGTGCACTCAAGTACTCGCCGCCGTCACGACCCGGTCCTTGGGCAAGCTGGCAAACTTGGCATTGAACGCGGGCGAATCGCTCTGCCAAGCGCGCGCTGCCGCCGACGCCGGCGCGCCGTCGACCAGCTCGACAGCGGCTGCAGCGGAGCGTCCTGGTCCGGCTGGGAAAAGTAGGCAATCGAGTACCTGGACTGCGCCTGCTGCTGCGTGACGGGCAACGCGACGCGGTGCACCGTGCTCTTGGTACACCCCAGCACTCCAGAACTGGATCGCGTCCCAACGTTGCACACAATCATGCCTGGTTGCGGCGGGATGTCGGTCCACACATCCCGGTCCGCCTGGCTGGCCCGATCGGGGTCGGTATCGTCTGGTGCTCCAAATCCACCTGAAGCCCGCCCACGTCTTTTTGGAACAGCAGTGTCACCGACCCATAGTCCGTGTGCGCCCCCGCACGAATCAAGTTGCCGCTCTCGGGCGTGGCACTGACTTGGGTAGGCGGGTAATGGAGGAAGCGGAGCCGGTCCAGTTGCCCCTGGTGCCACTGGGTGAAAAATTCCGGCTTCAACCCCAGCGCCTGGGCAAACCCCGAAGGACGAGGAGCGAGGTGGCATAGCACGCCTCGTAAAACTTGTTGAGCTCGGCGCGTGCGTCGTGGGCGCTCCAGACGCGAGGCAGAGGTTGGGCAGGCTGCAGATCGGCGCGGGAGGCAAAGCGTTTCAGCATAAAGCATCTTTGATGTCGTTCTTGCCCGGCTCGAGCGCTTCGCCGCCGAGGCGGACAAAGCCTGCATTGTCCCCCGGTTGGCCGTCGCTTCGCGATCGGCCACCGCGTCGAGCGACGGGTCGCTAAACAGGGCCAAGGAGAGCTCAAACGCGCGGTCAATGTCCTGCTGCTGGATGTAGGGGTTGGAGGCGAGGTAAAAGAAGCCTTCGTTTTCGCACGCCCGCTTGATCTGCTCGGCCAGCTGGGCCGGCGGCGCGTCCAAGTGCACGACGGGGAGCTGGAGTGGCATGGCGCGATTTGGAGAGAGCTTGGGCTGGAGGGACACGGTCCCTGGAGAGCGATGGAAGGGGGAGTTAAAAGGGGCTGCCGGGTGAGAGAGAGAGGGCCGGCCGAGAGGCGCGGGGCCAGGCACGGATGTGCAACTGCTCTGGGGCCGCGGCTGGAATGTCTCGGCGGCGGGGGCAGCGTGGGCGGGGTTTTTTGCACAGGCCATGTGCCGTCGGGGGGGACGGAGGGGAAGTGACTACTACTTGCTGGGGCGGGTTGCACACGGGAAGACGGCGCCCATGGCTTCCTTCTCGCCAGAAGCGATGGGCGTGGGGGCGCTGAGGAGCGGAGGCGAGGATGCTCGGAGATGGCGGGTGTGACATGTGATCACACTGCCATTTGAAATGCATGTCGCGTGGCGCGGCTACGCTGCGACACCCGACGGCGCCGTGCTAGGCTCTTTACTGATATCGCATCGATAAGTGTGTAACATGTACGCACCACAATATACCCCCCCCACACCTCTTCTCCATGCCGGGCATCCGCTCGTCCGTCCTCGCGGCCATCGTGGCCGTCGCCGTCGGCCTCCAGGCCACCGTCCAGGCCCAGGCCCACCAACACCCCCTCCACCACGACCACGCCGATGCCGCGCACATGGAGCAAGTCCACGGCGTGTACCGCGACCTCTGGCCCGGCGGCCTCAACCCCATGCCTCTCGTCCCGGCCGAGCTGCTGCAGGACAAGATGCTGCCTACACCTCTGCCCACACCCATGGCCCACGCGAACCTGCGCCCTACCCCGCCCAGTACGCCACGACGAGGTCCCGCTCACCACGCCGGCCGGCGACAGTCTGATGGCCGGCCTGGCCACCTTTGCCCATCTCCCTACGGCGCCTGCTTTTCCCCCTGGACCCACATCCTGCCCGACAACGAAGAGCTGATCTACGAAGTGCAGTCGGGCAGCAACTTTGATGTGGCGTTTGTCGGCATGCCCTTCGACACGGCCACCTCGTGCGTATCCTCTCCTCTCTCCTCTCGCCTTTTCCGTGTGTGCGTGGTGGCTGACTGACACGGTCCGGCTGTCTTGCCCAGTTTCCGCCCTGGCGCCCGCTTTGGCCCCAACGGCATTCGCGAAGGCAGCAAGCGCATGACCAAGCTCAAAAGCTACAATGTGCCCATGGGCTTGAACCCGTTCACCCAAGGGCTCAAAATCCTCGATTGTGGCGACATTCCCGTCAGCCAGCTGGACAATTCGGTCGCGCTGGAGCAAATGGAGCGCGGGTACGACAAGCTTCTCTTTTCCTCGGCCACCACTACCAGTCTGACCACGCCCGATGGCACGGTGCACACCCGCCCGCTGTTCAGCAAGACGGGCCGCGTGCATCCCAAACTGCTCACCTTGGGCGGCGACCATACGATTGTCTTGCCCATCCTCCGTTCGCTCAACAAGGCCTATGGCCCCGTCTCGGTCATCCACTTTGACTCGCACCTCGATACCTGGCGCCCCGACTCGTACACCAACAAGGCGGCAAGGCCGCCGCGACGATCAACCACGGTTCCTTCTTTTGGCACGCGGCGCAGGAAGGCTTGATTCGGAACGGGAGCTCGGCGCATGCAGGCATCCGTACCCGGCTGGGCGGACTGGACGATTATGTGAACGATCGCCAGTGCGGCTTCCGCCTGGACCATGCGTTTGAGATTGACGACATTGGCACCCAAGGCATCATTGACAACATTCGTACCCAAGTAGGCCAGAACCCAGTCTACCTCTCCATCGACATTGATGTCCTCGACCCGTCCGCTGCGCCGGCCACGGGCACCCCCGAAACTGGTGGCTGGACCAGCCGCGAGATGCGCAGGATCCTGCGCGGCCTCGAAGGCCTCAACATTGTCGGCGCCGATATCGTCGAGGTCGCCCCGGCTTACGATAACCAGGCCATGCTCACCCAGTTTGTCGCGGCCGACTTGATGTTCGAAGTGCTCAGCGTGATGGTCAAGCGCGGACCCTTGATTGACACCCAATCGTGAGCCCTTCCAATCCGCATACGCATATGCATACGCATGCACCTGACTGCGCCTGGGCTGCCTTGGTCTCATCGCGCATGCCAGACCCCTCTCATCATTTCACTCTGGGATATCCCCCCTCCCTTCACCAACGTCTTCCCCTATAGAGAATGGCGCATGGTTCAACTATCGCAAGACAGGTGCAATCGCAGAGTGGTGTAGAGAATGCATTTGCTCGTAGAGCGTCAGATAGGTTGAATGAATGGACACATCCTGTCGGACAGACGATCAAGGAGTGGGGTGAGGGGGGATGTTGCTAGTGTACAAGGTGAGGTTCACCAAGAGATTAGACACCCATTGAATGTCTGTCGAGACACCATGAGCAGACAGGGGCGACGGGGGGGGGAGGGGAGGGGAGAAGGAGAAAGATGAAGAGAAGATCAAGCCACAACGAGCTGACGTTTACTCCTTCTTCTCGGCGCCCTCGCTCTCCTGTTGCTGGCTCTCGGCGTTGCGCTTCTCGTAGATCTGCTTGAAGAGGCCGAGCGAAGCCTGCGGGTCTCGTTGATCTGTTCCCGCACTTGGTCGGGGGTGATGTCCGAGTCGCCATTTTGTGCCTTGGCAGCCAACTCCTCCGTCTTCTTGATCAGCTCATTGAGCTTGTCCTTCTCTCCTGAGGCAGCTGGTCGGCGAACTCGCCAAGAGCCTTGGAGGTCTCGGCGCACACCCCTTGCGCCGGTTCGCCTCCTCGATCAACTCCTTCCGCGCCTTGTCAGCCTCAGCGTGCTTCTCCGCGTCTTGCACCATGTTCTCAATCTCCGAGTCCGACAGACCCGACGAGGCAGCCACAGTAATGTTGGCGTCCTTGCCAGTAGCCTTGTCCTTGGCGCTGACGGAAAGAATGCCGTCGGCGTCAATGTCAAAGGTCACCTCGATTGAGGCACACCACGAGGCGCGGGAGGAAGCCCACCAGGTTGAAATTGCCGAGCAACTTGTTGTCCTGACCAGCTCACGCTCACCTTGGTACACTTGGATCTCCACCGCCGTCTGACCATCGGCGGCAGTCGAGAACGTCTGCGACTTCTTGGTCGGGATCGTAGTGTTGCGGTTGATCAGACGGGTAAAGACGCCACCAAGAGTGTTGATACCGAGCGACAGAGGGGTCACATCGAGGAGGAGAATGTCGGTAACTTGGCCGGAAAGCACACCACCCTGGATCGAAGCGCCAATGGCAACAGCCTCGTCGGGGTTGACGCCTTGCTCGGTCACGCTTGAAAATGTCCTTGACAGTGGAGAGCACCTTGGGCATACGGCTCATACCACCCACCATGATGACAGCGTCAATGTCAGAAGGCTTGGCGCCAGCGTCGGCCAAGGCCTTCTTGCAAGGCTCCACCGTGCGCTCGACCAGCTTGCCCACCAGCACCTCGAGTTGGGTGCGAGTGAGCTTCTGGTTAATGTGCTTGGGCCCACTGGCGTCGGCAGTAATGTAAGGGAGCGAGATTTCGGTCGAGGGGGCCGACGAGAGCTCAATCTTGGCCTTCTCAGCAGCCTCACGGATACGTTGGATGGCCATGCGGTCGCCGAGAGGTCAATGCCAGACTCCTTCTGGAACTCCTGGACAAGGTGCTCAACAAGCACAATGTCAAAGTCCTCACCACCCAGGTGGGTGTCACCGTTGGTCGACTTGACCTCAAACACGCCGTTCTGCATCTCGAGAATCGACACGTCAAACGTACCCCCCCCAAGTCGAACACAGCAATCGTAGCCGCCTGGTCCTTGTCAAGACCGTAGGCGAGGCAGCGGCAGTAGGCTCATTAATCACACGCAGAACGTCGAGGCCGGCAATGGTACCAGCGTCCTTGGTGGCCTGACGCTGCGAGTCATTGAAGTAGGCAGGGACAGTAATGACGGCGTGCTTGACGGGCTTGCCGAGGTAGGCAGCGGCAGTCTCCCGCAGCTTACCAACAATAAACGCACCAATTTGCTGGGGCGAGTAGTTCTGGCCGCGTACCTCGAGCCAGGCGTCGCCGTTGGAGTGGGCGACAATCTTGTAGGGGACGTTCTTAATGTCCTTCTGCACCTCGGCGTCCTTGAACTTGCGACCAATCAAACGCTTGGTGGCAAACAGAGTCGCCTCGGGGTTGACGACGGCCTGGCGCTTGGCAGGCACACCCACCAGGCGCTCGTTGTTCTTGGTGAACGCGACGACCGAGGGGGTGGTGCGGCCACCCTCCTCGTTCTCAATCACGCGGGCTGCTGGCCCTCCATGATGGAGACGCACGAGTTGGTCGCTGGAGACGACAAGAGGCGTGGTGAGCAGCGCGCACACGGCAACAGAAAGCAAGAAGAGGAAGATACGCACTGCCAGGTCGATGCCAATCACAGGGCCGCTGACCTTGCTGCCGGTCGAGTTGAAGCGGACGGCGCCGAGGCGGGCGGCGTTGAGCGGCGCCGCAGCCGCGACGGAGCGGGCGGCAAGGAGGCGGGCGGAGGGGAGCGCAGCCTGGCGAAGAGTCCGAGCAAGCATGGTGGCGGTGGGGGTTGCAAAAAGCACGCCGCTCGCGGGTGCGTTTTATCTCCTGCGGCGGCTGGGCAGCGAAAGCGATGGAACGATAGAACGTTTCGCCCGCGCCCGTTTCAAATGGTCCGTCCCGCCCCGCCACGCGCCAGTGTGCCTCGCCCGCCCCCGCCGCCCTGACGTCATCGTCCCCGTCAAAATCTTCTTCCGGCCGCCGCCCCAATTCCGCGCCCGCCCCTTCGACCCGCGCTGGAAGCGACCATCCGCCACGGCCCGCTTCGGCGCGCACCCACCCCAACGAAGACCCACGCCCTCTGTACAGGGCGTTGCCGACGGATCCCCAGTGAAATGCACAAATCCTAGTACCTCAACGTGTCACCGGTCCACACGTCTGGCCGTGTTCGACCCCTTTTTCAACCAAAGTGTACCAACAAGGGACCGTGGGGATGCGTATAATAGCCCGTTTGCTCATGCCCCTCAGGATCACTTGTCGTCGTGTATATACGTCTGGATCTCTAGTTCGTATCTCCCCGACATGATCAACAAGGAACACTGCAGGTGATCCAGCCTCGGGGGGGAAAGACGTATACGAGTCCGTATGTGGCGATGACAATCAATTGCCCGGCTTTTGGACTGGCCAGCCGCTCGGACTAGTGCTCCGTCTTGGTGAGCCTCTTGCAATGGGCCAGTGGTCATATGTGCTCGACCCACGCGTTCTACTGACTCTGTAAAAGGGAGGTTATATCTCAGTCTCTCGATTACACTGCTTCCCCAGGCCACTATTCCTGGTATTGCATTCATATCTGTTGTGAGACAAAGGCAAGTCAGGGACAACGAGTCGCTGCGCCCGTTATATCCCAGGCTCGCACGTCCGGGGTGCTGCTGCTATATTTCGTGCCAACTCAATGAAGAGGTTAATAGTGGACTCGTCAGCCGACCAGGATTTTCTAGCTCCTGCCATTCGCTTCCAGCCCGAGTGCACCGCGGGTGGATACGAATGAGCGTGCTGATAGAGGCGTGAGAGCGATGAACCGCCTCTCCAATGAGACTCTTCACAGTCATACCTTCTTGTACTCAGGCACCGTTGTTGCTCGTCTTTGGTGACATGGTCCGCGTGCCCTCACACGCACAAGGGGAAGAACAACGATGGCTCTCGAGCACATCCTTGGTCCTTGGCTCTTGCCACATTGGACTTGTTCCAGCAGTCGAAGCAGCTCCTTCTGTCGGTGTTCTTCCGACGTTCTCCTGGAGTTGCGGTTCCCTCGTGTATACCACACTTGGCCTCTCTTGTACCGGAATCAAGGTATAAAGTCTTCGTGGTGTGGGTCGGATGCAATATGTGCTTACCGTAGCACAATAGGAGTAGCCCGCGCGTGCTTGCCCAAGCTACTCTCCCTACACTCTCCACCGTGGTATAGGGTACGGTGGAAGGGTTACGGTGGAAAGGTGGACCGTGGAACGGTGTGGGCCATCATCGATGGTTTCCCCACAACGCCAAAAGTGGTCCGTTGGCTCAGTGGCCATCTAGTGGCTGTGAGAGGGAAGATCCCCTTGCGACACGTGTCGATTACGGCAGCACCATGGCCCTTCAGGAATTGGCACAAGTTGTTGGGCAGGGATTTCAGTGAAAAGGATGTAGCGACGCACGTATGCCAGAGCGCAAACGAGACAAAACAGTCTACGCGATGCAGACAACGGATACAGCGGAGAGAGGGGGCAGAAGGAGTATCGAGTATACGCGGGAGCGAGATATAGGTGACGGGGAGGCAAAAATACATACCGCTACAAGAGGAGACGAAAACCTCCTGTGAGTAGATAGCAAGCTAAACTGACGAAGATCTGGCCAAGCACGTTGCTACACAGGCACGTTACCCACCGTCAGACTCGCTTCTTTTGATCCTGTGGCGTTTGCGGACACTAACCCACTTGGCAAGCCGGGTTTAGGCCTTAGGATGGATACGGGCGAAGCGAGCGGAGTACGCATATATGCGCTCTCTTTGCTACTAACTCTGCAAAACTAATCCCACGAGGGGGTGTTTCCCTTTTTGCGATGACGAGTGATGAGCAGATTGCGTCTTGCTTATCGTCCGTTCTAGGCCGCTGGGCTTGTCGGTGGGCGCGGATGGCCGTCCACGATCCAGATCCAAGTACTTAACAGGGCGGCGCCGACGCAATCACTTCTTGAAGCTGTACGTTACGTTCAGTACGTTCAGCGCTGATGCATGATGCATGATGCATGGTTGCGGGGATAGGACGCATCGCATGGGCGGCAGTGTCAGCCCGATGTGCGCGGGCCGCGCAGCACGGCGCCACTGTGCCCATGCTGGGTATCGTTTTGTTGGGGCAGGAACAACGCACGCTGATCCGACACTGGCGCCACGCGGCTGTGATGGTTTAGGTGCGCAGGAGCCAGTAGGCGAGTGTGGTGCGGCGGCGGATGCACAGCTTAGCGCTTGAGATTCAGGCATAGGACGTTCTGCGTTGCGTTTAGTGCTTAGTGCTTATACCCGCCTTGCCTCCGTCCTGTTCCCTCGGTCGGCCCCATTCGTCTGCACTTCGCCGGCCATCGTCTCGGCCTCCACCGCCACCGCCTCCACCGCCCACCACCACCACCGACGGCCTGTGCGTCGTTTCACTGACATTGGGCCACATCGTCCCATCCGCCGTCCCCATCCCAACCCCATCACACCCCCGGCCTGCCCCAGCGCTGCCCCAACCAAAATCGCCTCCGCCCGCCGCGCCCCCAACCGCTGGGTATATTTTTATTTTAGTGAGCAACCCACCTGCTGCAACCCTTAGCACCTGCTTCCTGCCCGCTTCCAGCCCGCTCGCCCTCCGTCGCCTCCCCCCCACCACCGCCTGGCATGCCTGCCTGTCCTTAGCGCCACCTTGCCTTCCTCCTCCCCCCCCCCCCTCCCCCCGTATCCCCCAGTTGCTGCCCAACATGCCTCCCATGCGTTCTGGCCTCCGTCCTGGCCCACCCCATTCGCCGCCCCGCCGCCCGACGACGCGCTGCTGCCTTCGTACGAGCACGTCGTCCGCTCGCCCCCGCCCTCCCATTCACACCCCTCCAAGCCACCCCTCGCTGCGTTCCCCCCATCGATATCCGATGGCATGAGCTCCCCCCCTCGGCTGCCGAGTGCACTGGCCTCGGCAGTCTGCACGCCTTGGTCCATGCCGTGGTGCCTTTCTCCTTGTTACTCCTCCGCATCCTATCCTCCCTCACCATTTTACTCGTCCGCCTTACTGCGCTGTCTCTATCGCAACTGCTCGGCATCATCCACCAAACCTTGGCCACACTCGACAATGCCGATCTGTCCGCCTTTGGGAAGGACCACCTTGCCCGCCCCAGCAGCGATGGCGAAAGCATTGCCAGTTCCGAGACTGTGCGCCACTCGCAATCCACTCGTCGTCAACGGTTGCGTGCAGCCAGCTCGTTGGACGAGTCAATCAACTTGCACCAGTTGCTTCGTTCTGCACGGTCGCGCGACGGCGTCTACGTCCATCACCATCTCCATCCGCGCGGATACGGCCTTGCACCCACCAACCGGCGCATGGCCGTCTCAGAGAGCGCCTTGGGTCTCTCGTTCGAGACTTGGCCCGAGCAAGGGCTGGAAGAGATGGAGGATGCCTCGCACCCCGTCAGGAGCGAGACCCTCCCCCGCGCAGACCCCGACCAGTACGAGTACGAGGACGAGTACGACGAACCACAAGATACGTTGGCGCGCAAGCTGGCCCACATGGCGCTCGAGGCACAGGCGCAGCTCGACCGTCGTCTAGCCCAGGGCGACATTAGTGCCGACGGCACGTTTACCGCGTTGAGCCGATCGGACCTATTGGACCTGGATTCGTCCGACGAGTCGCGCGGCGCGGACGAGGCGACTGCCACGCCAGTCCCGGACCTTGTGTGCATCACCTCCACCGACCCTACCACGGCGCTGTCCACCACACCCATGACGGTCCGCATGCGTGGCGCGGCTGCTCCCCGTGCGCGTCCCCCCTCCCCCGCCTCGCCATTGAGAACGCATACTTCCCAATCTACGCTTCCTCTCGACGAGGTCCTGGCGCCTTCGTCCGTACCGCTACCGGTACCGCTACCGGTACCGGGATCGGCCTCGGCCCGGCGTAGCTCGGCTGCTTCGACTTCGATTTTGCAGCGCTCGCGGGACAGTTCACGCTGTGGCAGTAGTCCCGGGGTCGACGGGAGCGATCGCGTGCCATCTTCCGAAGCCGGGTCGATGACCAGCCACGACTCGCACCCCGGTTCGAGCAGTACGGGGCGAGGGCGGAAGGTGCAGTGGGTCGAGCCCAACTGGGCGCCGTACGTCGAGTCGCACGTGCGAGCTCGTGCGCATGTACAGCTCAGCACGTTACTCGAAGCGGCGCGTGCGGAACGGAGGACCATACCCCCACACGATCCGATCCGACTTGCACTTCACCGCCCTCTCGGCCCATGCGGCACATACCTCCCATCATGCCCTGCGCCACGCGCGCTCTCACACCCAGCGCGCTCTGTGCCCACGCATGTCGTGATCGCGCATCCGTCGCGTCGGACAAGACGTTGACCCGTCCCGTTGACGCTGGTGCGGACGCTGCGCCGCACGACGGCACACTTACCCCCACCTGCCCCCGCATACGTATTCGTCCCTCGTCCATTGCTTCGGCTGGCTCGCTGGGCACAGCCTCCGTCTCTACGGCCACCTCTTCCTTGACCCGAAGGACGAGCAAGCGCAATCACACCCACAAACGCAATCACAACCACAACCACAAGAGCAAGAGCAAGACGAGATACCGTCGCTGTACTTTGAAACGCTTTACCCCGGTACGGCCGCGAGCAAGCAATGGGACTTTCGGAAGAACCCGCCGGCTGCTGCTCCGCCACTGGAGGCGTTGGCTGAGATACTGTTTGCTCCGTCGAGCCCTGTGCGGGTGGGTGCGAGTCGCTCGGGTCGGTCGGATCGGTTGGGTCGGGGTCCACTCGCTCGGTCAGCTCTCAGTCGGTGGGATCGAGCAGGTCCAAGTCCGTCCCGCGCTCCGCTTCGGCACGTATCCTCTCCCGCGCTGGAACGGCGTCGGCCGTCCTGCGTGCCCGCTCGACCGGATTGGGATTGGGCATGGACGTGGATACGAATATGGATATGCCTACCCCGTCCAGTCACACCGCGGGAAGAGTGTGGGTCGCAAGCTCGTCGGTCCCACCGCCATCCTCGTCGGTGAGCGAGCAGTGAGCGGATCCCGTTTCCCTCTCCACTTTCCTATTTTGATACCCCCTCTTTACCCCCTTACCTTACCTTTCCTTACCTTTCCTTTCCTCCTCCCTTCCCGCCCGAATAGCATTGGCTGTATTACTATCCCGCTTTCAGGGTGCATGGGCACCGGTTCCATCCACGCCTTTCTCCCCTTGTCTGTGGTTGGGTCGGATCGCGCGGCCAGTGTGCGGCTGGGGGGTTGGGCCACTTGACAAGGGCGTGGGTGCGTAGGCAGGTGTTATAATGTTGTGATGGCGCGTGGCAATCTGCAATGGTGGCCGGACGGCATGGGAGGAAGGCACGATGGGATGGTCGGCCAGGACGGGACTTGTGTGTTGGAGGCGTGGGCAGGTGGCACGTGACGTGGTCCAGCGGTGCAAGTTGCAAGTTGAAATTGAACGTTGAAATGGCAGAGGCTGCGCAGGGCGCGCTAAGCGCCCAGTGCGCCAAGGACGAGCATGTCCATGTCGTGCAATCGATGATTCCATTCATTGACTGGTTGGATGGCTGGATCATGCCAAGCAAGAGCAAGCACAAGCTTCCAAGGTAGCGTGTTCCCTGTCAGAGCGAGAGCGGATGGGGCCCGAGGAGGTTGGACGGGGTGTAACATGGTAGCAGGTAGCCGGTAGCAGGTACCAGGCAACAGGTCCCATCGAACGCGTCAAAAATTTTCGTCTGCGACCTCGATCGTCCCCATCGCACGCACATGTCACACATGTCACACGCATCCCGTCCGACGCCATAGTTGCGCAAGGCTGTGCTCGGCTGGCGTGTGCGTGCGGGTGCTGGGCAGCGCTGGATGGGACATGTGACATGTGACACCCAGCCGTGCCAAGGTGATGTAGCCGGTGACATGTGATCTCCCGACGATGCCCCAGTGTTCCCTGGGCGCCATCGGACGATCGGAGCCAGTAGGGCATATGACATGTCACCTACATCCCACCGTTTCACGCTGCAGGAGCAGTGCGCAGCACATGCTGCGTGCGATGACTGGCCGGATGGTGTGGATGGTGTGTGGAGGATGGATGGATGGACAGACGAAAGAACAGCGGTGGACATGCGACGACTGAGGCTGTGTTGGGTTAGACCTCCAAGGGTTCTTCTGTGCTGCGCTGCGCTGCTGCGACCGCCCCTGATCGCATCACCCACCCTGGTCGCCGATCGCTGATCTTACCTCATTAATCATTGAAGATTCAATCCCGGGGATCATGCATCGTGCGCATCATGCATCACCCCCGGCCGTGCGCTCATCCGTCGCGGGTGGCGATGGGCGTGGCGGTGGCGGTGGGGCGGCACATTTGCTGGACGCCGCTGCGTTCGCCTTCGCCTTCGCCTTCGCCTTCGCCACCGCCATCCATCTGCGTCCCCGCTACCGCCACCTCCGCCTGCGTGCACACCATGTACGCCGCCGAGCCGCCGGCGCTGTGGGCTGCTGACCCACACCATCCGCCCCGCTGGTCGCCCGAGGCAGCCGGCTACGACGGCCAGCTGCCGCCCAGCCCGCCCCGCCGCTCCACCCACCCGCGTCTCGCCCCGGGCACCACCGCCGCCGCCACCGCCACCGCCACAGGCACCGCCGCGCCCCGCCCGAGCGGCGCAAACGCAACCGCTTGACCTTGAGCTGCACCCACTGCCGGTACGTTGTCCGTTTCACTGGACACTGGAGACTGGATGTCAGAGATACTGACTACCCCCCCCCCCCCAGCGAGCGCAAGATCAAATGCTCGCGCCGCATCCCCTGCGACCAATGCTGCAAGCGCGGCGAGGCCCAGTCGTGCCGCATTGTTCCCTACAAGCACAAGGCATCCCAACTGCTGCGACGTCGATGACGCCGACGAGGTCGACGACACCAACGACGCTGACGACGCCATCCCGCCCGCCGAGAGCCTGCTGACCTAGCCCAGTGGCCAGCCCCTTCGCCCCCGCGTCCGCCGTGGAGAGCGTCGTGGGACACGCCCTCGGCGCCGCCGCCACTACCCGCGTTCCCTCCGCCTGCAACGACCGCCCAGCGCAGCCCTACCACCCCGGACCCGTTCCGCCCGCGCCAGCGCACCAGGGACACCAGGGACACCACCATCACTCTTCCCGCCCCAGCAAGCCGAGTCGGACGGACGCGTCGCGTGGCAACCGCGGGCCAGGTCTCACATCCCCCGCGATCCAGCTTCGTACGATGGTCCTCCTTGCCCCCCCAGCGCAGCCGGGGGCAACTGGCACGGCCCCAGGCCGGTGCGCCGTTCGTCCCCCGCCTGTCCCGCTCGTCCCCCCGCAACCGACCGACGAGCTGGCCTTGGCCAAGGCTCGCATCACCGAGTTGGAGGAGCGCTTGGCCGCGATGGAGATGGAGCGCACGACCGAGCGAGCGCAGAACGAGCAGCAAGTCAATGCCAATGTGCCCTCACTGTCGACGCTCTTGGCCCGCACCGGTCTGTCCGAGTACAAGGTGGCTACGCGTGGACGGCCTAAAAAACAGCGCCCGCGCCCGCGGGCGCAAGACGAGCGCTCGTCCGACGTCGACAATGCGGCTACCGTGTTGGAGGATGTGGCGCTGTTTGGGGCTCCGAACGTGCGCCCCGATAGCACGACGCTTTCGGTGGTGCACCACGTGCCGCAGCATCAGGGGCAAGACGGCACAGCTTCTTCCCGCCGACCACGTGCCTACCGCTGCCTGCTCTGTCGAGACGTGCCCCGATTGCCGCGAACACGCCGAGGCATCAGAAAACGCCAACATGCTCGCAGCTCTCCCGTCCATCGACTTGCTCGACCCACGCCGGATCGATGCGTTTGGTCCTAGGGAGGGAGGACCTCCGCCGTTCCCTCTTCGCCCATCATGCTGCTGCCGGCTCCTCTTCTACCAGACTGTCATCCCCCGGGGACGGCACGACGGCACCCACCCGTTCTTCCCCCCCCGCGCCCCCGCTCCGTCCGCCGGTCCCCATCATACCGCACGGGAGAGTCGGACCAACAGGGCGCTGACCACCGCCCAGTGCCCATGACCCCTTTGGGGCCTATGCCGAGTCGGCCAAGATGGCCGTCGCCAACGGGTCTGTTTCGTCTCAAGCAGGGGCCCGACACGTTGGGGTGGGGGTTGGGATGGGCGTTCAGTGCGGCCGAGGTGGCGGGCGAATTTCAATCGATTACCAATGTAGTTTCTGTGTCCCGGTGCGCCGGAGCGCGAGTCGGTGTTGCGCAGCATCCTGCGCACCTTGCCGCCCAAGCCGATTACGCTCCAGCTGATCGATGTGTACCGCACGCGCGTGTGTTACCTGACGGGACATGTGGTTCATATCCCCTCGTGCTGCGCGAAGTGGACCGGCTATTTGATCTGGGCTCGGTGGAAAAGCAAGCGCGGATCGTCAACCATCTCGACCCGGGATGGTTGGCCTTGCTGCTGATGATCCTTGTGCTGGGCATGCAATTTTACCCCAACCCAGGCCAGGTGCCTGCGCACTACAGCAACATCACGTTCCTCTTTGATGGCCGCACTGTCCACACGTGGTACTCGGCCTTCAAGACGACCCTGATCTTGTCGGACTACATGGCGAGCCAGAGCGTGACTGTGCTTCAGTCCATCCTGCTCGCCGAGCTGTACAGCACCGAGTGCGACAAGGAACAGGCCACCTTGATGCAAATTGCCATCCGCACGCGTACGACATGGGCCTTCACCGACTTGGCGACCAGCACCGCCAACCCCAGCCGGGCGAGGCAGCAGGCACAGTCATCCTGCGCCAAACGTATTGCCGGGTATGGTGGGCGCTGGTCTGGCGCGACTGGTGTGCGTCCGAGACGACAGGTACATACACCATTCAGCGCAACTCGTTCAACACCCCGTTGCCGGGTAACTACAACGATCGGACCTGTGCTCGGCGCGCGTCCCGCCGCCACACAAGGACACGGTGCACACGGAAATGTCCTACGTGCTAACCCAGCGTCTTGGCCGACGTGGTGCGCGAGACGACCGACTTGCTCAACCAACGCGACAAGCAAGGTGCCAACGACGGATCTACTCGCCGTCTGACCCTGGCCGACACGGCGCGCCTCGACGCACGCTACCGCTGCCTCTTGTCCAGTCTGCCGCCGTACTTTTCCTCCTCGGACGGGTTGCATGCCGGGGGCGCGGGGCGGCGGAGCCAGGGACGGACGTAGACGTGGCGGTGCAGCGGTGGCTGTTGCACCAGGCGTGTTTTCCAAGCTGCTGCGCTTGCACCGGGTCAAGTTATCGTCGGACGTGCAAGGACGCGGGATCTGTGTACGGCTGGCACGTCCCTGTTGGCCATGCAGCGCCAGTTGCGCGCCGTGGCAACCGGCACGATTGTAGATCGGCTCTGGTTCATCTTGCTCCAGTCGTTCAATGCGGCGGTAGTGCTGCTGCTGGATCTGTTGGCGTCGCCGCCGTCAGACGAGGCGGAACGGCATCAGACACTTAGCGATGTCCAAGAAGCCGTTGGCGCATTGCACCTCGTCCGCCACACGTCGCCCTACGTCGCTCGCTCCTTGTCCATCCTGCACGCTATGCAAGCTGCCGAAGCGGCCCAGTGGCACCGCCACCTCGACCGCGCAGGCGAACCGGCCACGTCCAACCCACTCAAACGCCGCCGGTCCGAACAGACCAACGTGCTCAACCTCGCCTTGCGCATCAAGCAGGCCGTCACCGCCGATACACACACTGTCCCGCTGTACGAGTACGAGAACGAGTACGAAATGAGAACGAGGACGAACTGGAGCAACCCCCGCGGCTACCGCCCCCCCGCAGCCCCTACTTCGAAGGACCTCACCGATCCTACCTCCGACGCACTCCATCCTACCACGGTGGCGGGCATGTTGGCCGGTCGCGCTCCAGGCGACAGCGCAGCGACGCGCGCCCGGGACGCCGGATTGCCTACCACAGCCGATTTCCCTACTTGATCGGTCCGCCGCCGGGGCAAGGTCCATTGGAGGTACCTGCGATCGGGCCGAACGGGACAGCGCTCTCGCTCTCCCCCGGCCCGAGTGGGGCGCCAAGCCTGGTCTGCGTCGGATCCTGCCGCTGCTTCTGGTTCGTTCATGCGATCCAACTCGCGGCCAGTTCGATTTGCCTAGTTTTGTCGCCTCGTACCAATTGGCTTTGGCGGCGTGCGAGACCGAGCCGTCGCCCAGCTCGTCAGGCGGGACGGACCCTTCGTCCCAGACGTTCTCAGTCTCGTTCCCCTCGGGCTCGGCGGGCACATGGGACGGTAACGGTACACCAGACCAGCCCCGCACATCGCTCGATACGGTAGCGACCGATCCTAGCTTGGGCTTTCCCCCGTTCGGAGCGGGAGCGGGAGCGGCAGCATGCAACCGGTACAGGTACAGGTGCAGGTTCAGGTGGGGACGTGCACAGCACCTCGACGGCCGATCTATTCTTTGAGTGGATTGCCAACCAAGGCGTTGGCACACAAGGCGACCTCTTGGGGCTCCCGCCGCCCGGCTTGGATGGCACGGCACCTTCTCTCCCGCTGTCGGAGCCACAGCTTTCGCCCCCACACGCGGAGGACTCTGGCCTGGCCACCGCGCCGCCCGGATTCGATTCCTGGTTCGCCACCAGTCTCCAGCACTTTTGTACCGACGAGTAACCGTGCGCGTATCTACGCTTGCTTGTTTGTTTGCTTGCTTAGGTGCGCGGGTGGGGTCCCTTGGGTCTGAGCTTGAGCGTCAGGCTTGAGCCTCAGCCTCAGGCCTCAGGTTGTTTTGTTCTTTTTGTTGTTTTGGGTTTTGGATCTCTAAGATCTCGAGTTCCGCGTTTCGAGTTTTCGTTTCGAGCTTCGTTGGTGCTTCACTTCATATTGTCCCCCCCCTCTCCTGCCTTCTTCTACCTCCTCCTAGCGTCTTTCCCTGTCCATGGTAATCAATTGGGCGTAACGAGACTAGAAAATGCAGTTCGATCACCGGACGTCCATTCTCGAATGAAGGTGTAGCTTCGTTCGTCCCCCTCGCGGTCTCGTAGAGGCGGTACAGGTGTGGAGACGGTGAGCAAGGGAGAGCAGGCCAAGCTTCGACGAGCTGTGGTGGCAACTTCGAGCTGGACGGCAGACAAACTATAATGAGATTCTTCCCCGCGCCTTGGTTGGAAGGGAAGACTGGGGTATTCAATTCAGATTCAATATTCAGCCCGTGGGTAAATTTCTCCTCGGCCATCGCAGCCCGAGGCCGATGCGATGAGCCTCACCGATTCGATGACCCACGCCGAGCCGATCAGGTCATTCTTCGCTCGTCCGGCACCGCCTATCCTGGCCACCTCCACCTTCGCCACTGCCACCACCCCACCACCACCGCCACCTCTTTCCCTGCGATGCGCGTGCCCCCCGCATGTGGGCGCCCGCCGCTGGCCCCGCATATGCGCCCCCCTGCGCCCACATCCTCCCCCCCACCCGCTTGGCCCCGCCGCTTTGCCTAGGCCCCTTCCCCTCGGGCTCCGGCCACCGGTCGCTGGGCTGGGCACAGATTAGCCTCCACCCGCTCCACCCTCCCCCCCGCCCCTGCCTCCACCCCGACGCGATCCTCGCCCGATTCGCGCCCGATTCGGCTCCCGGTTCGGCAGCGGAAAAGAAGCCCGAGGTGAAAACGGAGGCCAACAGGGTGGGTGTGCTGGGTCGGATTCTGGCCCAGCTGCGCCCATCGGGCGGCAAGCCAAGTACGGCACCCCAAGAGCCGTACCCTGCCTTGAGCAAGATGTGGAAGCTGGCTGCGACGCAGAAGCGCACCCTTCTCCTTGCCCTCTTGCTCCTGCTCGTCTCGTCCGGCGTGACGCTCACTGTTCCGGCTGTGATTGGTCGCCTGATCGATTTGTTTGCCAGCGACGACACGCATGCCTTTTGGGGACTGACGTTCAACCAGATCGCTCCGTTGCTGGTCGTTGTATTTGCGATTGGGGCCGCGTCCAAGGCCGGGAGCAACATCTTGCTGGACATGTCGGCCATTCGGCTGATCCAAAACCTGCGGCGCAAGAGTTTCGCCTCGGCGCTACGACAAGATGTCGAATGGGCCGATAAGCATGCGGGCGATGTGGTGAGTCGGCTCAGTGTCGACACGTCGATTGTTGGTGACAGTCTGACGTGCGATGTGGGCGATGGACTGCGCGCGGCCGTCACGGTCGTCGCGGCGGGCTGGCAATGCTGTGGATTTCAACCGACATAACTTTCCTCATGCTCGGCATCATCCCACCCGCTGCGATCGGAGCCGTGTGGTACGGCCGCTACATTCGTGGCCTCACCCACAAAACCCAAGATGCAGTAGGACGAATGACCGATGTCGCACAAGAACGCTTGTCCCCAGCCGCGTTTCGTACCATCACAGCGTACAATGCGCAGCCTCGCGAAGTTACTCGCCTATCGCGGTCGATCCAGGACATTGTCAGCTTGCAGGTGACCGAGGCCAAGGCGACCGGCTACTTTTACGCTGGCACAGGCTTTGTTGGCAACTGTGCCATCCTCACCTTGCTCGCCTATGGTGGCTCTTTGGTCGCCAAGGGCGTGCTGACCACGGGCGATCTGACATCGCTGATGATGTACACGGCGTACCTGGGTGGCGGCCTGGCCAACCTGACTGGCTTTTTCGCCAGCATCATGAAGGGCATGGGAGCTGGTGCGCGTGTGTTTGCTCTGATGGAGCGGGAACCGCAGATTCAGTCGGGAAACGACTCGAGGTACCTGACCGCACCCATCCCACCATCGAGTTCCGCAACGTCGACTTTGCCTACCCCAGCCGGCCCGACCGTCCGATCCTGAACGACTTTAGCCTGACCATTCGACCTGGGACCAGTGTCGCGCTGGTAGGCGCGTCGGGCGTGGGCAAAAGTTCGGTTCACTCCCTCGTTCTCCGCCTCTACGATCCCGATCGGGGCGAGGTCCGCGTGGCCGGACACGACGTGAAGGAGTACGAGTTGGACTCGCTGCGCAGTCTGTTTGGTGTGGTGGGGCAAGATCCGGTACGTGTGCTGGCTTTTTTGTTGTCCTTTTTTTACGGGGGGGGAAGGTTGTTGTGGTTGGGGAGGAATGCTAACTACCAAGTGGGCTTGGACAGGTCATGTTTGAGGGCACGATTGCCGAGAACATTGCGTATTCTCGTCCGGGCGCGAGCCAGGCTGAGATTGAGCAAGCGGCCGAGGCGGCGAATTGCATGGACTTTATTCGTGCCTTGCCCGACGGCTTGGCCACCAATGCGCGCCAACTGTCCGGGGGCAACGACAACGAATCAGCATTGCGCGATCGCTGTTGCGTGGCGCACCGATCTTGTTGATGGACGAGGCCACTTCGGCTCTGGACACCAACTCGGAACATTTGATCAACAGTACCATCCAACGCATTGTCGAGACGGGCCAAGCCACAGTCTGGATCATTGCCCATCGCTTGTCGACGATCAAGTCGGCCGACGTGATTGTCTTGCTGGACCAAGGCCGCGTGGCTGAAATGGGCAGTTTCCAACAACTCAACGTACCAGGCAGCCAGTTTGAGCGCCTCATCCGCGCCCAGCTCACCGACTCGGACAAGGACGTTGACCAGGAACCCCAGGACGACCTCGATGAGCTTGACGCCGAGGAACCCACGAAGCTCAGCGCGCTTTGTCCCAGAGCGTCGCTCATTCTTCCTACCTCGAGGCGTCCGAGGAAGCACGGCGACACCATGACCACACCGCAGCCAACCTGGCCGAATCGGTATCGAGGTTGTCCGATTCCCAGCCGTTGCATGGCCGACACGAAGGGGAGCGCCGCAGCACGGATCGGCTTGCCGGCGGCCAAGATCACCCATAAGCATCCTTTCACTTCTCTCTCTGCACTACTGTACTAGACATGGCATTCGCTACTTGCTTTCGCTTCCAGGTTGACCCAATGCTTATGATCTGTATCCCATAGTCGATCAAATGGTAGGCTGCGTTGCACTGACTTGCGCGTTTCCCAACGTGGACCTGTCCGATTCTTCCAGTCAATCCCCTTTGGTGCTTGTCCGACTCTCCGGCGGCACCCCCGTCCAAATGATGTCAAAGGATGCCTTGGAGATCGCGCGGCCGAGAGGGAGAAGGAAAGGCCGCCGTGGCGAGCGACGACCGCCATCCATTATTGGATAGACGAGAGAGCGTCAAAAGGACGCTCCCCAACCCGGAGAACGCAGGCATGATATCAGGTCGAGTCGAGTCGCTCCGGATTCGTGCCGCCTACTACTTACTACTTCGTACGTAAGGGTGCAAGGCACAGTGGAACCAAGTGGTAGTAGTCGTAGATACGCCATCAGCATTGCCCAAGGCCAAAAACAGCCAAGTCCTTAGTGTTGGGTGTCTAGGGCAGATGCCCCAATCCCGGACCACTGCAACCAATGCATCCTTGAGTGGCATATTTGTTTTTCATCTGGCCATGACTGCATCACTGGAAAGGTCACTTGTGTATACGATATCGTGGTCAAGGATGCGGACGTGCCAAAAGGTGAAAAGTATGGCAAAGGGGGGCACTGGACTCCGCGACAAAAGGTGGTAGGGGAAAGCGAGGGGAGAATGGTTCCTATCATGAAATTAAGGGAGGGAGAGAGAGGGGGAGAAGAAGCCGAAGACACGGAACCAGTGATAGTAGCTTCAGAGAGACCAGTAAGCGAAGAACCTAGGCAGGCCCGTCAAACACGGCCGCGACAGCGAGGCGGCGACCAGGCTCAAGGTAGAGCAAAGTATAGTATAGTGCTCATCCACTGCCCCTGCCAGCATTTGGCCGGGCAGCCGCGGTTGGGCTATAGTACCGTTGCCCGTGTTGTTGATCCCGAAATCTCTTCGGGGCAGTTGGGGCGGTGGGCACCAGGGAGTGCCGTAGAGAGCCCATCAGCTGCCGGGGACCTTGAACTGTGCTGGTTTGCTCGGATTCGCCCAAAAACGTTATCTCAAGCGACTCTGGTCTCCACGCGCCCCACCCTCACGCTCCACTTGTCGCGTTCCAGCTCTTCTTCGATGGTCTGCTCCCGTGCTTTATACGGGTCCCATTCAGGACCTTGGAACAGTGGTCGCAGCTTCTTCCACGGACGAGACTTGCTAACCCTGCTTGCCACTGCGTCTTGCTGGGTTGCCTCCCTAACCCGCCCAGGGCACGTGACACAGCACGTGACTGGGCCGATCGGCGGGGCGAGGAGTAAGCGCCGCCGATTTGCAACATTGCACCGAGCGGTGCAGGTGACGCATGCCGTCTGCCGCCGCAACGCAAGGGGGTGCATGATCGATCAGCGCGCAGCGTGAGCGGCCCAGTGCCAGGCGGCGCCTAGCGTGCGCAGCGCACGGCCAGAGCGGTCACACCGCCGCAGTGCCTGCGTACAGGGGGCGGCGCCACGGCAGTGTGCTGGGCGAAAGGCGTGGGGGAGGGACGCGGGCGCAGGGGCAGTGTGGCGGCGGCTGTGCCAGACGGTGCCTGGTTCGTGTGCTGCTGTGCGGCGCGATGCGGCTGCAGGGGGCAAGCAATATGCACGTCCCCTGCAGGCGCCTGATTATCATCACCCATCAGTGCGTCCGCCCGCCCGCACCACACCGCACGCCGCCGCCTCACCGCCCCATGCGGTCCGTCCACCCTAATCTCTCGCCCCCCCCCCCCCCACCACCACCTTCTCCCCCCCATGGCCGTCGCTGAGCGTGGCCGCGAGCTCGGCGTGTCCTCCCCGGCGTCCTCGGCGTCCGGCATGGTCCGCAGCGCCTCCACCCCGGCCCCCGCGCCCCACGACCGCCCCCCGCCCCCCGCCGCTCCTCCACCGCCGCCCCGCCGCCCAAGCCCGCCTCGGGGCTGCGGGTCAACGTCCATCTCCGCCCGACCCCGCCCCGCCCACGCCCCCCACCACCACCACCACCGCTCCTGCCCCCACCACCACCACCACACCACCACTACCACCGCCGCGCCCATCCCCATCCGCCCCGCCCAGCCGCGCCCACGCGTCCGTACACACCGACCCGCTCAGCCCCGGCGCGCTCGCCGACATGTACCCCGGCCCCCGCTTCTCCATCGCCAGCTCCCCGCCCCCCTTCTCCGCCCTGCCCCCCCACCCGGCACCAACCCGCCCAGCGCCGCCGCCCGCCACCCCCGCCGCGCCAGCCGCCGCTCGCGCCAGAGCATCACCCTCTCCACGCCCGTCATGCCCCTCCCCATGGCGTACGGCTTCAACATGTACTCCTACCCCATCAGCCCCCGCCCGCGCCCCCGCCCCAGCTCGACCCCGCCGACCCGTCCCAGCCGCGCTCGCCCCGCTCCGACGGCCACGAACTCTACTGGCCCCCACCGCTCGCCGTGCTCTCCCCGCCCCTCGGCTCCCCCACCAGCGACGACGCCCTCCCCTATTCCGCCCAGCCCCCGGCCCAGGGGGGGTGTGGCAATGGCCCGCCATGCCCACCTACCCCGACCCGTCTTCCTGGTCGCCCGGCCCCGCCATCGCCAACCTGCCTCCTGTCCCTCCCGGTGCCCCGCCACAACCCATGCCCATCTCCATCGGCGCACCGGGCGGGCACAGCCGCAATCCTTCCGCCACGGACCGCCCTCTCCAACTCCCGCATTTGCCGCCTCCCCCATGGGCTCCTATCGGCCGTGACCCAGGTGCAGCCAATCGTGGCTTTGACGTGTACGGACAGAGCAACAACCAAGGCGGAGGTGGAGGTGGAGGTGGAGGTGCAGGCACAGGTACAGGCGCAGGAGGCCGTCGGCACCGTCACACACGTTCTGCCGGCCCCACAGGATGGCCTCCGATGGCTGCTCCCCTCTTTCCTTTTGGCGGCGTTCCTCTCGGTGCCGGTCCCGCTGGCTATCCTTCAGCCCACCCGCACCCGCGCCACATGCCTCCCCCACTGCGCGCCGCATATGTTCCCCGCTACCCATCCAGCTCGAGCCGGGCCGCGTCGTCCGGAACAGTTCAAGGGTGAAGTGGTGCGAATGGCCCAGGACCAGCATGGCTCACGTCGGTTGCAAGATGCGTTGGACCGAGCCGCTTCGGACCAGCGCGGAAACACGGATGAGGCAGAAGATGCGACGACGATTATCTTGGCAGAGGTGCTGCCGCAGGCCAAGAAGCTGATGCACGATGTGTTTGGAAACTATGTACGTTCTACATGTCCCCGTTCCGTTCATTACCACGTCTAGGTCTAGGCTTGCATCCCACCGCGATCGTTCTGACTTTTCTTTTCTCCGGTGACAGGTCATTCAAAAGCTCCTTGATCACGGCGACGCAGGCCAGCGCTCTCGCTTACTGACTGCGTTGGGGTTCGTCGCGCCCACGGAAGAGACAGAGAAGGAAGACGAGAATGCAGCTGGCCAAGACGAGGACCCATCCAACGGAGACCTGTCTTCCATCGCACGGCACACCTATGCCTGTCGGGTGCTACAACGAGCGCTGGACTACGTGAGCCGTCCCCAAGCAGCCTCCCTGGCCGTTGGCCTACTGCTGGCCCCTTCCCTGGGTGCCCAAACGACGGAAGATCATGTTCGCACGTTGGCCACCGACCAAAATGCTAACCACGTTTTGCAAAAGTTTGTTGCCGTCTTGGCCGCACCACCGAGCCGACGGAGCAAGTGGTAGAGCCCTGCGCCGAGGCCGATGCGGCACTGACTACGTTGGTGCAAGCGTTTTTGACCCGTGTCCACGTGCTAGCCACGCACGCGTACGCTTGCCGCGTGCTTCAGCGTCTTTTGGAACGTCTGCCCTCGCGTACGACCCGTCCCTTGGTGGACGAAGTGCGGGCAGATGCTCTGAAACTGATGCAAGACGCCTACGGGAACTATGTGGTGCAGTGGCTCTGCAGCGCACTGTCCCCGCCTTTGCCCTCCCTCGCCTTCGTCCCGTGCTGAGACGAGTGCAGCAGCAGACAAGGAAGAGGCGGCGGCCATAACTGCCGATCATGAGGTGGTGCTGCGATTGATTTTGGACCCGGCTTCGCCGCCGGACGCGTCGAAGGAAGTGGGGGGCCGCACCGATTCGTTCGCTTGGCACGGCACAAATTCGCTTCGAACGTGCTGGAGTATGTGGCTTCGACCGCCAAGACCCATACGCCAGCCTATGCTGTGCCTACCGCTTCCGGCCCCGACGCTGCGCCCGGCGCGTTTTTCCGCCGCATCCTACAAATCTTGTTGGCGCCCGTGCCGGGCCGTCGGGGGACAAGACAGGCGCACCGGACGAGGCGTCGGCGTCGGGACCGACGTCCAGCCCACCCACCGCCGTCCTCCTCCTCCACGACCAGTACGCCAACTACGTGCTGCAACGCGTACTCAACCTGGTCGAAGCAGAGGACAAAGCACAGTTAGCCCACGTCCTCCGTCCGGCCCTCCGCGCTATCCATCCTACCTCGCCCCCGCCTCGCACCGCCCCGCTGACGTCCCTCGCTTCCCTCGGCCCGTCTCCCATGCTGCCCCCCGGCACCGGAACCGGAACTGCACTCCCGGCCCAGCAGGACAGGCTAGCTTTGCCGCCGCGGCCGCAGCGGCGTTGCATGCTTCTACTTCTACTTCTACTTCTGCTTCCGCGGGGGTTCTTCGTCCCCGGCTCCGATGGCGGCGCGGGTCGTGTCGCCTTCACTTTCGCTTGGATCGGGCAGCGCACGCGCCAGCCCTGCGCTGAGCCACGTCGGGCCCAACGCCAACGCCAATCCCAGTACCGGTGGCGGTGTTGGTGTGGGTGGCAGTGGGAGTCCGCGTCACGTGCCTGGGCCACCCGTGCCTGTGCCTGCTGTCCAGGCGCATGGCTACACGCGCGCGCGTCCGCGTACCACCCTCGGTGCTCCGTCGGACCATCCCCCAAACATATCGCGACGATTGAGCGGTTGTTGGAGGTGTGAAGATGCGACATCGATATCGACATCGACATTGGACATGCGAGGTGGGAGGGTTGGCCCCTCGCCCCTGTAGGCCGTTTTGAGCAAGGCTTGGAACGATCTTCTCCCCCTTGTTCGGCTGGTCTCTCTATTCCCTTTTCCGTTTCCGTTTCCTTTTCCTTTTCATCTTCCCGTTCCCGTTCCTTTTCCGTTTCCTTTCCTTTTTTTCTCTTCTCTTCTCTTGTTTTTTGTGGTTGGGTCCACCGCGGGTGGATCCGCGTTGGTGCAGCCCGTCCCGCCCCCCCGTTTTGCGCTCCTCTCCGCTCTCCTCTCCGTCCCCGCCTCTTTCCCCCGGTTTTCTCCCCCCGATTTTCTCCCCGCCTCTTCTCTCCCCACTTTTTCTCCCCGTCGCCCCCCTCCCCCGTTTGCTTACCATTGATCTCTCCTCTCTCCTGCATCGGGTTTCCATGGATAAGAAAGATTAGATTATAGCAATCCTGAGGGACGCTGTTTTTTCCTCTTTTATTCCCTTGCTCCCAGTTGCTCTTGCCTTCCCGTACCGTACCGTACCGGGCCGTACCGTACCTTCTAATCCCTTATCCTATCCCCCCCCCCCCGCGCTCTCCGCGTTCCCCAATTTTTTCCTGCTTGGCCTTCCTCTTTTCGGGAGATCGCATCCGTTCGCCCAGCGTTGACCGTTGACCGTTGACCGTTGCACGTTGAACGTTGAACGTTGTTCCCCCATACCTCTTGCACCCAATCTCCCAGTCTCGGTCCCAGTCCCAGTCCATCTCCTGTCGTTTTCAGTCCCATCTGTCCACCCACCCCGTCGGATCGACAGATGGATCTTATCTCCCCCTCCCCCCTTCAAAAATCCGCACCCATCTCTTCTCGTAGTGCGCGCGCAGGACGCAGACGAACGAACGAGTACAAGCAGAGAGGTTCCCATGCCGCCTCGTCGGATCCAGAACTGGTTCCCCATGACAAACAGTCCCGGCGCCAGGATACACTTCTCTCCTCCGTAGTAACGCATGATGCAAAACACCCCTCTTCCCCTTTCACCGTCACCAACTTTCAACCGTCGTCAAGCTTCAAGCTTCAAGCTTCGTCCCCACCCGCCCCCGTTGCGACTTTTGGTGTGGCACTAAGTCGTAGCCTGTGGTGCTCGGTGGGTGGGGAGCTCAGGGCAAGGCACAGCCGGGCAGATAGAGTTGTCGTTATACCATGACGAGCCCGCGCGCATCCCATGGCCATCGAACACGTGCGACAGGGGTACCTTTGAAGCGGTACCCAGTCACTGCGCGGGTCAGGTGGTCGGCTCCAGTGCAGTGACTGCTAGTGGCTGGTGGCCACAGTCAGTGACCTGGGGCTAGTTTGACTAGCTTGAAGCTTGAAGCTTCGAGTGACTATGAGTGACTAGTGACTGATCAAGTGATCCAAGTGACCGAGGACAGGGACCACCTTTCTACGCCACCCCTGGCCAGCCACTCCTTTTGCTCGTCGCTCTTATTCCTCCTGTGATCAAGCGAGCAGGCGGTTAATAGGCGGTCACCGGCCAGGCGTGGAACGGGGCACCGTATCATTATGGACGCTGTTTCGACTCCAAAGGAAAAGTTACTATCCTTGTCTTTTCGCCATTCAATCTCCCTTTTCTTGCCTCAGATCTGTGTACAGGTGTACAACGGTCGTCCACGTTCGACATTCACGTCGTCCATTCTTCCTTGATTGACTTGAAGTGATCTCCCTCTGTATCCGTGGCATGATGAAAGTTACAATGCTCTCTGGGGATCGTGGATCGCATTTGGGAAGAAGGACCGAGACACGGGCACCGAAGAAACGTACGGTGAACACGAGGCCAGAACAAGCAAGTCTCTGTGCCCCACACGCCCCAACATGCCTCTCCGATCTCCGATCTCCCTCTCACCACTGCACGTCCCACCAGGACTCCACGTTCCACCTGCTGCTTCCACCCGGTGGGTTCGGATGGGATGATCGATGACGGTGAAAGAGGAGGGATGTGGAGGATGTGGTGGTTGATTGAGGATAGATGAATAATTGCCGCCACCAGCGACCACAGTGAAGCTAGTGACGGATGGGGAAGTGTGACATGCATGTGACATGGGATGGACATCGCATGGGCTGCGCAGCAACAGGCCGAAAGCGGGCTGGCTAGCTGGCCAGGCACCCAGGGATAAGCAGGTGGCTCCCGCACAAAGAGGCCGCGGCTGCAAGCGGCTGGCGCAGGGCGGGGGAGGGGGGTGCCTGGGGCGCGGACGGGGACAGTGTCCTTGGCAGGCCGGCGCGGGGGGGGAGAGAGCGGCGGCAGGCGGCAGGCGGCAGGGCGGGCAATCGGACAAATGGAGAAAAATTGACTGATGCCACGGGCTATCGTAGATCGAAGGGGATGTCGGATGGAGCTATCGTATATCGGGAGTCGACTATCGCAGCCACACGGGGGAGCGCGTGATTGAGATTGAGATTGCGATCATCGATCATGGGCGCATGGGCGACTAGGAGAGCGTGCGAGTGCGCTGGAGCGCACTGGGCCCCTCGCAGACGGCAGCCAGCTGGGCGTCGGGGAAACTGCCAGCGCTGCTGCGACGCATGAGCGAGCGCGCATGGTGGGTGATGCGGCGTGATACGCAGCACTTGATAGCCGCCCCCCCGCACGGCAGCAACACGCTGTGCCAGCCACTATCGCTGGTTCAGATACGCAGCCCCGCGCCGCGCCAGTGTGCGGCTAAATATGTAGCGCCGCTCGCAGGCCGGGCGCAGGGGCGCAGGGGCGCAGGGGCACAGTCACTAGTCACTGCGCTGCAGGAACCATCATGCATCGCTGCCGCTGCGCCAGTGCCCCACTCTCGATCGCTGAGAATCCTCAATCATTAATCAGGCCCAGGTTAAAATTGAATTGATTAATCAGTGGGTTTGCGTCTCAGGCACACCAGCCCACACGCGCCCCTCGCGAGCAGACGCAGATAGCCAGATAGTCGATAGCAAAACTCCGCCACGCTAGGAGGAGGGGGCGGTGGGGCCCGTGCGCCCCCCCCCCTGGCACCCGACAGGCTTAAGTACGCTCCTCCATCTCCCTCGTCCTTTGCTCTCGCCCTTCCCGTCTCCTCCGCCTCCCTCTTCGCCATGGCGTCTGCTGAAAAGTCGACCACGAGCGTCTCGGATCTGGGCAAGGAGCTGCCCGCCAGCCACGGCGCCGCCGTCGGCAAGCCCCAGATCGCTGTCCAGCCCTTTGACCAGTCGGTGGCCGCGGGCGATGCGGACGCCGACCTGGCCCGCATGGGGTACGAGCCCAGCTCAAACGCTCCCTCGGCATGGGCGCCATCCTTGGCTTGTCCTTCAGCATCATTGCCGCGCCCTTTGGTATCTCCACATCGGCCGTCTACTCGTTGACCAATGGTGAGCACCCTGTTCCCTCATGTGCTTTTTTGTGACCTACTGACTCCCAGCGCCGCTTTTCTTCTTCGTCTGTGTTGGTTCCTAGGCGGCCCCGTGACCATGCTCTGGGGCTGGGTCTTTGTCTCGCTCATCTCGGTCTGCATCGCGGCGTCTCTGGCAGAGATCTGCTCGCAAGTGCCTTCGGCCGGGGGCGTGTATGTCTGGTCGAGTTACCTGGCACCCAAAGGCTACGCGCGTCCCATCAGCTGGCTCGTGGGCTGGATCAATGTCGCCGCCAACATTTGCCTTGCTTTGTCCATTCTCTTTGGCGGTGCCCAACTCATCCTCGCTGGCATCTCCATCTTCCGCGAACCAATGGGCGCCCGAGTCGTGGCATGTCATCACCATGTTCTTTGCCTGTGTCTTGGTCGGGCGCTGGTCAACCTGTTTGGCGTCAAGTACAACTACCTCGAAGCGCTCAACACAGCCTCAATCTACTGGGGCGGCGCTAGCTGCATCATCTTTCTCATCACGCTCCTCGTCATGGCCCCGCACCGCAACAGCGGCGCGTACGTCTTTGGTGGCTGGGTCAACAGTTCCGGCTGGCCCGACGGCTGGAGCTTCTTTGTGGGCCTGCTCCAGGCCGGGTACACCTTGACGGGGTACGGCACAGTGGCCAGTTTGTGTGAAGAGTCGCGGAACCCGCGGACGAGGTACCGCGCGCGATTGTCGGTAGTGTCTTGGCCGCCTCGCTCTCTGGCTTGGTCTACATTATTCCGTCCTCTTGTTCTGCCCAGCATCAACGACGTGTTGGCTGCCGCCGGGTGAACCGATCGCCGTTGTGTTTACAACGCCACCGGAGGCAAGAGCGGGGGTTTGGCCTCCTCTTCCTCTTGCTTGGCATTTTCTTTTTTGCTGGCGTAGGCTCTCTCACCGTCGCCCTCCGCGCCGTCTGGTCCTTCTCCCGTGACGGCGGCATTCCCGGCCACAAGTACTGGAGCCAGGTGAACAAGACCTTCGACTTGCCTGTCAATGCGATGATCTTGACGTCGATTGTGATTGCCGCGCTGGGCGTGATCTACGAAGGCGCCAGCGCCGCGTTCAATGCGTTTACCGGATCCGCCACCATCTTGCTTTCCCTCTCCTACGCCATTCCCATTTGCATGTCCCTGGTCCAACGCAGGGTCAAGCTGGCCAATGCACCCTACAGCCTCGGTGCGTTTGGTTGGTTTGCCAACATTGTCACTTTTGTCTGGATCATCCTTGCCATCGTTATCTTCTCCTGCCCGACCACGAAGCAGGTCACGCCAAGCACGATGAACTATGCCATTGTCGTCTCGGCGTTGTGGTGGTGTGTGCGGCGGGCTACTGGCTGGTCGGGCGCAAGACCTACCGCGGCCCAGTGGGCGCCATGCAAGAGGATGAGGTGGAGGACTTTGCCTCGCACGAGTCCAAGCCCATGGCTGCATAAGAGCCAACAAGGACCCCCATTCCCCCCCACCCACCTCCCCCACTTTCTCCCTGTTGACCCAGGTGCCCTGTCGATACCTTCCTACCTCTTACGATCCTTTCCATCGTTGTACCACTAATCTATCAATCCGAATCCGACTGGATCGCCATCCCACGCAATCCAATGTGAAAACACGTCACTTGGCACGATCGCACCCCTTCTTTGCAGGGTAGAGGGGCCTACGATGCAAACAGGCCACAAGGAGAAAAAAAGAAAAAGTAGTACTAGCAACGCATGCAAACGCCTTGGGAGTTGGGAGATAGGGAGAGCTGGAATGCCATAGCGAGTGAAGTCGAGGTACCTGGCCCAGCAGTTACATGTTACAGTTACACCTCGGAGGTGAGGTTGTTGACCGACGAGAGCAGTTGCTGCACATCAAACTCGCCCGGGCGATTATGGAAGCGGTCCAGCAAGTCTCTCCGCTGCTGGCCCGAAGCGGCCTGGCCATGGTCTGGCCCTGCGAAAGGTAAAAGCGCTGCAGCATGCTTGCCAGCAACCCAGCGTTGGCCACAGTGAACGTGGCGTTCCGTCTGGAGCGGAGCCGATAAGCGCGCTTGCTCCTCACGACGCACCGCGCGCTCGCGCAGCCATTGCAGCCGCCACGCCCGTCGGCGCCGCACGCGCCCCAGCTACATCCGTAATCTCCCCGCGCATCAGGACGAGGGAGGTGTCCTTGGCCAGATCGGGGTAGTGGGTCAGCACAAGCAACGGCTGCGCAAACTCTGTCGCAACTTGTACTCGGCGAGCGGGGTGAAGAGTACCGTGCTGGCTGGAGGTCCGCCCGACGCTGGCGCGGGCAAAAACGCCCATTGCAAAAAGTACATCTCAAACCCTGCTCCACCGGGCCGGTGGCATGGGCTGCACCGCGCGTCGCCTCCCGCTCTCTGGGTCCTCCACCGCCGCTTCTCCCCGTCCGCAGTGGTGACAACGGTCTGGGCAGCGGCAGGACGAATTGCGGGTAACGTTGGGCGGTCTGGACCAGCTGTTCGTACACCTTGACTGGGATGACAGCCGACACTTGGTTCTTCACTTGATGGTACGCCGTCCAGAGCTTGCGCCACGTTTCCTCGGATTCTGCTGCGAGCTTTTGGACATGACGAAATCGCTCAGCGG
>RSEE01000149.1:0-125740 GCA_003971905.1 Moniliella sp. 'wahieum' | reverse complement strand
GTATCCACATCCCATCTCTATTGAAAACATATTGAAATCCGACAAGACAAAATTCGAGATGAGACGGGATGAGATCAGTCTCTGTCAACTCATCACCACAACAAGGCAAGAGCGAGATCCTAAGCATTATTACGGGGATCTCTCGTGCCCGATGATGAGATGATTGATACGATCTACCCCATCTTATCTCTCTTGAAAGCTTCCATTATCATTATCTTTTTCCATTTTGATCAACACCACACAATCGGGAGGAGGCGAAGATATCCCCCCTCCGATTACAAGGTCCCCCGCGTTTGTGGGACGAAGAAAAATAAGAGAACTTTGGTATCATCCACACTATCAATACAACCAACACAAAAAAATCTCCATTCTTCTTCTTACTTTCCCTTTCCCTTTCTCTTTTCCCTTTCCCTTTCCCTTTCCCTTTCCCTTTCCCTTTCCCTTTCCCTTCCCTTTCCCTTTCCTTTCCCTTTCCTTTCTTTCCCTTTCCCTTTCCCTTTCCCTTTCCCCTTTCCCTTTCCCTTTCCCTTTCCCTTTCCCCCACTTTCTCCGTGTTTCTCGGATTTTCTCCTTGTTTTGGCTTCCTTCTGGTTTCGATTTCGTGTCCCGCGAAGGAGAATGCCGTTTCAGACTCTGTTCTCATCCATCCCATCCTCTCTTGATGAAAGAAGAGCAATAAAAATAAAAATCTTTTTTGAAAAACGGAGGTGTGTCCAACATATATACCTTTGCTTCTCTTCCATACTAGGGTCACGCAACCTCTAAACGGGGGGGCGATCGTCGAGGCCCTTTGATCGTCTCCGTCTGTGGTGACATGGTGACAGGTAGTCCGCTCAACGATCACTTCGATCATTGGACGAGACAGGATACTGAGTCGGGACCTGGGGCGAGAGGAAGGGGTGCAATGGGACCGACGTCGGACGGGGTCGGTCTTCGGGCGGGACAAGGGACTTGAAACTTTTGAAGCTTGAGAACCGAGGTGCATTTATATTTACCCCAGCACGCAGTTTAATCCCTCACCGGCCTGACCGGTGACCCTCCCAAAACCCTACCGAAAAAGAGATAGGGTTACCGTGCGGGATCGCTTCAAGAGTGGACCTGAGCCTGAGCGCCCTGAGCGGCCTGAGCTCAGGCGTGCACGGGTAGAAGTTGAACGTTCAAGCTGAGCTGTCGTGGGCTGCGCTGACTCACAGTTGGCGTCACATATCACAGGCAACAGGCAACACCTTCAAGCTTCACCATTTGACATTCACAGGCTGAGGCCCTGAGGGCGCTGAGTACGAACGAGCCCCAGGCCCTCAGCGCGCTCAGCCTCCTCGCTCCACCTGGCGCCTGGGCTGAGTTTCTCACTGCCCCAACGTTCAACGTTCAACTGAACGGAGTGCGCAGATGAGAGGCTAGTTCCCTGGCCGTAGAACACTGATGCGCTTCTCTAGCTCCGCTGCCCTCTGCGCCTCTGTAGTACGGCCAGCTCAGCATACACAGTGTACTCAGCATTCGTCACACCTCGTTCTGTTGTTCTGCGCGAACGAACGAGGGGAAAGAAAGACCCTTGGAAGTGAAGGAGCAGGCCGTGCGCACACTGCGGTCCTGGCCGCCCACACGCCCGTGCGCGTGATGCTGATGATCAATTCGATGAAGGAAGCTTGAAGCTTGCAGATTGAAGAAGATTGATTATCATGATTGACTTGCCAAGCCCCACTCGTTCGGTATGCGGTTGTGGGGGGCGTATATCGTGGGGGCGCACGCAAAACAGGAAGGGTGTGCTTTCCGCACACCACCCCGCCCCCCCCACCAACGAGCCATGTCCGTCTTGGCCCCCACCGCGGCTCTTGCCTTGGCTACGGCCGGGCGCGCGCGACATGAGACGCTGAGCTCGCGGCTGAGGCCATTGGCGTGTTGGATGCCAAGTGGGAGCGGGCTGACGAGGCGATCTATACCAGTCGCGGTCGCTGTGTGTGCAGGTGAAGGAACTGCGCGCTATGGGTATCGCGGCCCAGTCGTCCCAGCAGCAGCACCAGGAACTGACCGCCCACCTTGGCAAGCGCGCTCTTGTGCGTCTTTCGCGCGCCAAGAGACGTCGGGCGGTGCAGCTACAGCAGGAGCTGGTCCGGGCTCGACAGAGGGAGACCGATGCCCGCGCTTGTCTGGCGCAACTGCTGCAACACATTGAGCAGGCAGAGCGGGACAAGGCTCGTCTCCAGCACTTGGCCATGGAGCGCCGTGAGGTGGTCCAAGAGCTGGACCAGTTCCATGCTACGCTCTTCCAACCTCTGCCCGCGACGAAGATTGCAGGCCTTTGGCACACCCACGAGAAGAAAGCCCAGTTCCAGCTCGACTCTTTGACGGACCTGAGCAAGAAACTGCTGTTTGAATCGGAGCGCGAGAAGCACATGCGCCGGGATGGGATATCTTGAAAAGGCCAAAAAGACCGCACAGGAGTTACTGGCCTGTGTGCGCAAAGCGATTGCCAAGACGGTCGACATTCGCATCAAGTCGCGCATCCCCACGGGCAAGGAGATCCTCAATGGTCACGAATACGAATTGACCCGTACCATCTCCCCTATTTTGCAGATGGCCAAGATTCTTAGCGGCCGCTTGTTTACCATCATGGCCCAAGCTCGTGTGGCCAACATTGGCGTCGCTGCCTTGCCCGAAATGACAATTGTCGAGCTGCACAAGTTGCCCACCCGACGGGCTTCTGAGCACCACAAGGGCAGTTTGCACCAAACCCTCGAGTGCTCCTTTGCCCAGGCTACGTGGTGCATCAACCATGTTAGTCGGGAGAAAGAACGGTCGGTGATGCGACAGCAAAAGCTCAGCGAACGCAGCCAGAAATACGAGCGCATTGCACTCGAGGCGCGTCAGGAACTGCGCACCGTTCGCTCAGCCATTGTCCGTCACGTTTGTGCCTACCCGCTGCAGACGGAGTGGGACGAAGACCAAGCGCGTCAATGCCTTGCCCAGATCAGCGTACCGGCACCCACGGCGTTACTGGAGGAAGATGTAGAGACGTCGGGCGTTTACCTATGGATCGTCCCGTCCGTTGCCGAGCGTACAGACAGGCACGTTGCGACAGCTACGGGTGCACATGCAAGCTGTGCGCAAGGAAGTGGACGAGGCCAAGCCGCCGCTGCAGGGACTGGGTTGCTCGATGGGGACCAGTTCCGCAAGGGCGCCGCGACTGCCGACCCGGACTTTTTCCTCGACGCCAACAAGGCCGGGTACGAGTACATGCCTGGTTCGGACATTGTCTTTGGCCGTCCGCAGGAGGCGCCGTCGCGCTTGCTTCTTCTTTCTGGTCAACAGGGACCCGAGGACAAGGGGAGCAAGAAACCGGGGCCGTCCAGCTCCAAGCCCAACAAGGTGGAGAATGGATCGAAGCAACCACCGGAAAAACAGGAGGACCGTCAGCACGAAGCGGTCCCCACTGCGCCGGCACTGCTTCCCGTTCCCGAGACGGAATCGGTCCCCGCCGAGAATTCTCTCGACGTCAATCGTCTTCACACCCCACCTGCGCACCACCCAGCTGGCGCGGCCATCCGCTGGTCGCCAACTCGGCACCCATTCGCACCATCGTCCTCGATGGCATCGAGTATCCCATTCCGGATCCCGAACCGATCATCGTATCCACGCGGTCGGCCGTGTAGGCAACGCCTCCCCTCCACCCCATGTGTCTTTACTTGTTTCCTACCTTTATCTCTTCCACTTTCGTTTCTTTTTGGTCGCTCCGCCTAGGCTTTCTCAGCGCCCTCTCTCGCTCCTTTGTGTTCTGTTCCCATGCGGATTTCATCGCTCGTTTTCTTTCCCCATCCATATGGATTTCTTCGCCTTTTCTCTGCCCTTATGTGGATTTCATCTCTCCTTTCCTTTTCCCTGTCTTTGTGGATTTCATCTCTCCTTTCCTTGTTCTCTGTCCTTGTGGATTTCATCGCCTTGCTCTGCCCTTATGTGGATTTCATCTCTCTTAGTGTCTTATTGTGGACTGTGTTATCAGACTGGATAGGGTAAAAGAGACTGTTGGCGAGGAGAGTGCTTACACTACCTATCACAGTCGAGGCTCTGAGAAGGCGAGGGAGGCAAGAGCCAAGACTAGGCCAAAAATGTCGGAATTGTTCGTGGGGAAGAAACAACAGCAAAGGACATTGGCGTGAAGCGGAAGAATAGGGAAAAAGAGCGAGACGCTCGAGACGAGCAAATTGTAAAAGGGTACGAGACAGCCAACCTATGACTCTAGTACTGTCATTTCCTCTTTTTTAGTGCAAAAAGAGTCCGCATCTGCTGTGCATAGAACAATTTCGCTTTAAGGGAACGAGTGAGCGTTTTTTCAATTCTTGTCTTTGCCTTGCTCTCTCTTCCGATTCGAGTTAGTTGTTCTCATCCCGTCTTATGTGGATCAGACGGTGATTTTCCTGCAGAGATCTTCCCGTCGGCTTCTCGTTTTCTTATTTCTTTTGGATCCACTGTACTTTTCCTCCGCTTATGTTTTGGCCCCCAACGCGCGGAGGGAAAACGTCAGGAAACTCATCTGAGTATCAGACCATAGCGGAAAGGAAGTAGTGAGTGGAGCACAAGCGAAGGCGGACGCAACCCGGAAGGGGGAGCGAAGGACAGGAGCAACGAAGGGGGCAACCATTACGCTTATTATAGGGCTGGCTGCAGTGCCCCTGTGCGGTGACCGGTGACCACTGAAGCGCACTGCGCCAGCCTGGGCCAGTTGCAACCAATCTAAATGTAACCGGCAATCAGTAACCGGCAACCGGTAAGTAGTGCTCCATATCCACCCGATTACCTAATCCTCATGGCGCCGTCTTTCACACCTGCAATGCTCGGCCCGGGGCCACACAGGCCCACCACTGGCCACACACGCCCCACCCGGCCTAGCAGGGCGACGCGTGACGCCCGAGGGGCAAAGCTTGGAGCTTGCAGACTCGGCCGGCGGCCTGCCCGACTTCCCCGCCCCACCTCTCGTTCTCCCGACCCGACCTTAGGCAGTCTGCCCCCTCCATACCATGTCTGATGCAAATGCTGCTCTGACATCTCTCATCCTGCGCCCGGAGCTGCACGGCCTCCTGTCTGTGCTCAAGGCAGCCCGCAATGGTGCGGTGTATGGGGCCAAGATCCGGTTCCCTCATGCGCTCGTCATGTCCGTCCTGTTTGGCCGCGGCTCGGCGCAGGACCGGGCGCGGTTCGTGTACCGCGCGACACGGCAACATGCCACCAATACTCAAGTTTGCTGCGCTTACAAGGGCGCCACGATCCTTCTGCGATCGCTGCGTGGGCGGTACGCTAAGCCGCCTTCGTTGACCGGCGCGAGTGGCGGAGACCAACTGGAGGCCTTGTTGGCCGGTGCGTTGGGGGGCTACGTGGTGTTTGGGGAACGGAATGCAGTGAATGAGCAAATTGTGCTCTACTGCACCGCTCGCATTGTCTCCTCCTTCCTCCCTCGCGCTAAGGTCGCTCCCGATTGGCCGGCGACCAAGCCCATCCCTACGGACGCGCGGGTGTTCAACGTTTGCCGCGGTGACCTGGGCCTTGGTTATGTGGGACTTTTGCGCGGAGGCAGACATGCAGAATGGACTGGTCATGTCGATGGACTGTACGTTGCCCCCCCCCCCCCCCTCCCTTTTCTCCTTGGCCCTATGCATGGAGGAGAGATTAGATGATGTGGTACTGACGCGCCAACAGACTTGTACGTCAATGCGGAGAAGTGGAAGGGGCTGAAAACGCTGTTGTGGCACAACTCGTAAATGGACAAGGCGCGAGTTGGACGGAGGAGGTTGCTTGCTGGACTGAATCAACCTCCCACGTTGTTCTGCCTTGGTTGCCCCTGTACTTGATCGGACGGGCGGATTGGCGCAGTGGCGTATTGGTTCTCCTGTGCCCCCTTTTCACTTGATTCTTTAGATTGTCTGCTGCTCAACCATACCTGCATCCATTCCTTGCGTGTGGACATTTAGCCGCTGAGTGCTGGATCGGCGCGTACAGCGATGATCAGGTGGGAGAAAGCATGGGCGGGAGATGGAGAGCACGTGATATGGACACGTGCTGCAACTTGCAACGGCATGTGGATTGTGGGACGCGTGATGCATGATGCATGATGTGGTAAGGCGTGAAATTGTGAAACGCGGGTGTGAGACGTTGAGGGCGCTGAAGCTTGAAGCTCCGAGATCAGCGATCTGAGTGAATTGAATATTGAAGCTTTGAAGCGCTCTAGTGACCTAGTGAGGCCCAGCGCCCACTGGCCGGGGCGACGCTGAGGTTGCTGAGACACTGCCGACGTGTGGGGTGGGATCGAGCCTCGCTGCCGGGATCCGCTTGAAGCTTGAAGTTTGAAAACTGCATCCCTTCCAAGCGGCCGACGCCACGTGGCGGCATGTCTCGGCTTTGGTGTGGCCCCGTATCTTGGTCGGCCTTATCTCCGTCCGCGGAGGCGCGCGTTTCGAGATCTGGGACGCTGGCTGGGCCATCGACCATCGACGATCGCTGCGTGCTGATAGCACCTGTGGCATGGGACACTCCACTCTCTCAATCGCCTTCTCGCTCCCCAAACTATCCCGCCTCCGCCCGCCCAGGGCTGATGCAGATGCATGATGGCTGGTGCACTGATGCCCGTGGAGTAGTCCTCAGGCGAGTGGCGAGTGGCGAGTGGCGGGGACGCGGGATGGGCCCACAGGAGGTGTGTGTCCTTCTCTTGCCACACCCAGAGACTGTCCGACGGTAACCGGTGACGTGAAGTCTGAAGCTAGCCTGAGGCCCTGAAGCTCCTGAAGCCTGGTAGACAAGCACATGGCGCATCAATGTAACCGCTGATTAATGCATTAGACCGGCCCGCCCCAGCCCCCAGCAGACGAGCTGGGACATGGTGGGAGGTGGCTGAGGCGCTGGGGCGCTGAGGCTGCTGAGGGTGAGTTGCACTGAGCGATACAGACTCCGAGAATGGGGACGCTGCGAGACTGCGAGGCGGTGTGGAGGCCCGAACGGGGTATTATAGTTTTAGCACGCTGCCTTCCCACTCGGTAGCTCTCGGTTCGGCGCTGCTCGCCTTGGATGGCACGGGGCCAGTGTTGCTTACCTCCGACCCGCTGCCGCGTGGTTGCCCCATGCAGTAATGACTAGTTGGAGTTCCTAGTTGGTTTCCCATTTCCAATTTCCACCTCTCCCAGACACAGATTCCAATTGCAGCTACCTCGGCGCTCGCCCTAGTATCGAGTACCTCGCCTCTGTATCGTGGGCGACACTCTCCTGCCCCACCACTCCCATCATCTACCCCTGCCACGGTCGTTGCGAGGATGCTGCATGCATCCGCTTCCGACCCCTCCGCCCGATGCCCCCCCCACGCGCGACCGCTCCCGGCTAGCACCGCTGCCTTCGACCTCAAGACGCCTTCGCCCACCGAAGGCAAGACCAGCGGCGAGATGCTTACCCCCTTGCCCGCTGTGAGCAAAACCGGGGCAGCCGACTGGACGAGGTGGAGGCAGACCCGGCTGAAAAGCATGCTGACCAACAGGACGGCGGCTATGCCTACAACCCCGGCGACCGCGTCTTCACCCTCCGTCCGCTCCGGGAGCGTTGGTGGCAAATGTGGCGTGTGGCGCGAGCCTCCCTTGCCCCCCCCACTGAGCATGGACGATGCGCCGGAGCTGCCCATATCCCAGTCCAACTGGCTCTCCTACCTCTTCTTTGGCTGGATGACGCCCATCATGTTCCTCGGGTATCGGCGGCCGTTGGAAGCCACCGATCTGTGGAGCATGGACCAGCCCCGCTCGGCCGAACATCTCTCTCGCCGCCTGCTCGAGCGATGGGATGCGCGCGTAGCCCAGGCAGAACAGTACAACGAGGGTGGTGCGTCGGGCGCACGTAAGCCTAGTCGATGGACGCGCATGCGCTGGTCCACCGTTTACCTGGTCCAAGGCAAACTGCTTCGGCAACGCAAAGCCTTGGATCTTTCCCCGTCCAAGCGCGCCGAACTGTGGCACCAACCTCCTCCGCCTGGTGCCTACCGCCCCAAGCCACCCAAGGGCGCCCCCTCCCCCCGGTGGCTTCCCCCCATCCCCGACAACTATTCGGGTTCCGCCGCGCGTCCTTGATTCTCGCTGTGCACGATGTGTTCAAGTGGGAGATTTGGCTGGCGATGTTGTTCCGGTTGATGGGGGACATGTCGCAGCTGCTGTCAACGTTGGTACTCAAGAAGATCATTTCGTTTGGTCAAGAGGTTTATGCCGCGCACCGTTATCCCAGTTGCACCTTCATTCCCCGCCTGTGGGCAAAGGGTAGCGATGTCCTTTGGTCTCTTTCTCATGTCTTTTTTTGCTTCCATTTGCCAGCATCACTTTTTCTTCCGTGGCCAGGGTAGCGGTATTTTCATTCGTGCCGCTCTCATCTCGGCCATCTTTACTCGTGGTCTCAAGATGAATGGACAAGATCGTGCACCAGGCAAGTTGACCAACCACATCAGCACCGATGTCAGTCGTATTGATTTTGCGGCCAACTGGTGTGTGATTTCCATCACCGCCCCGATTCAGTTGGTGGTGGCATTGATCATCCTCTTGTGTCAGATTGGGTACTCGGCCCTGGCAGGGTACGCAGTGCTGCTGGGTGCGATCATGGTGTTGATGCATGCCATGTTGCTCATGTTTGGCGCACGGAAGCAGTCCATGGTGTGGACCGACAAGCGTGCCAAAGCCATTGCCGAGATCCTGGCCTCGATGCGGATCGTCAAGATCTTTGGGTTTGAACCAGACTTTTTGGACCGTCTGCACAATTCGGACGAACGAGTTGCATGGCATTCGCTCGCTGCTGCTCTTGCGTCGGCTACCTCAGCCGTGGCATTTTCCAGCACCGTGTTGGGATCGGTAGTATCCTTTGTCGTGTACAGTTTGACGGGTCACTCGTTGAATGCAGCCAAGATCTTCTCATCTTTGACTCTGTTCAACTTGACCCGATGCCACTGATGATTGCGCCGCTGGCTCTGTCCTCTTCCACCGATGCGCTCAATGCGTTCCTACGTCTGCAAACCGTGTTTGAGGCGCCCATGGTCAAGGACGAGAATGAGTACGACACGGCTTCCCCCGATGGGATCCGGTTGGAAGATGCTTCGTTTCAATGGGCTACCGTTCGGGCCGAGGACCATGCCAAGGTGGATGGACCCAAGCTGGGGGACAAGAAGAAGGGCAAGATTACGCGTTTGTTCCGTCGCCGCGCGACGGCAGCGAGAGCAAGGTCAGATCGAGACTGAGAAGGATAAGGCCGAACAAGACTTGGCCCAATCGCGGTTCGGCGCGGGCAAGGATTCCACCGTTCCTGGTATGGCGGGTGCTGTTGGCCCGCAAATCACGGATGGCGCCGCGGGGGAAGATGGAACCGTTTGCGATGCGCGGCATCAACCTTAGCATCAAGCGGGGGGAACTGTGTGCGATTGTGGGCGCTGTGGGAAGTGGGAAATCGTCGTTGCTCGAAGGCTGTATTGGCGAGATGAAGCGGTTGGGCGGTCGGGTGATTTGGGGCTCGCATGCGATTGGCTATTGTCCCCAGACAGCTTGGATCCGTTCGGCCACTTGCGGGACAACATTACGTTTGGTCGTCCGTTTGATCCGGTGCGTTACTGGAACGTGATCAAGGTGAGTGAGTTGGAGAACGACTTGAAGATGCTCAAGGCTGGCGACTTGTCGAGATTGGTGAGAAAGGTGTGACGTTGTCAGGCGGCCAAAAACAGAGAGTGAACATTGCTCGTGCCTTGTACTTTGACCCGGACATTTACTTTTCGACGACCCACTTTCGGCTCTGGATGCGCATGTCGGCAAGGCCGTCTTTCTCAACGCCATCCTCCCGCTCAAGCGGGCGGGCAAGACGGTGATCCTGGTGACGCATGCGCTTCAGTATTTGGCCGAGTGCGACCGGGTGGTGCTGGATAAGGGGGAGGTGGTGGAGAATGGAGAGTACCAAGCTCTCTCCTGGACGCCCGGCCCCTTTGCTGATCTCATTGCCGAGTTTGGTGCCAAGGGGGGCGCAGAAGAGGAGGAGGAGGAAGATGAACAGGCTAAGCTCGATGTGGCTGAGGAAGAGCATGATAAGGCGCATCCCGACGAGCGGTCAAGCAGGCTCCTGATTCTGTCCCTTCCTCCGACCCGGAAAAGGACGCTGCCGAGACAGAGGCTCGTGCCAAAAGGCCGGAGCGATCGTCGAAGCCGAAGAGCGCAACACGGGTGCCGTGGGTGGAAAGTGTATTCGGCCTACTTTCAGGCGGGTCATGGATGGATCCTTGTGCCCTTGTCGCTACTGAGCATTACACTGATGCAAGCAACTCAGGTGCTCAACTCGTACTGGCTGGTGTGGTGGGAAGACGATGCGTTCCACTCGTCCCGGGGCATGTACATGGGCGTGTATGCCGGCTTGGGTGTGGCCCAGGCCATCTTTACCTTCTTCATGGGTGCCTCGATGGGCTACCTGTCCTATTTTGCGTGCAAGACTTTGCATGCTCGTGCGATGCGGCGCACCATGTATGCCCCCATGTCCTTCCTGGATGTGACACCAGGGCCGCATCATGTCCCGCTTCGCCAAGGACATTGATGTGCTGGACAACCAGCTACAGGACTCGGTGCGCATGTTGGTCGTCACGCTCGCCTCGGTGCTGGGGTCGGTGGTGCTGATCACGGTGCTGACGCATTACTTCATTGCCATTGTCGCTGCTGTTCTCATTGCGTATGGTACGTCTCCCTTTCCCGCTGCTGGGTTACTGCTACTCTGCTGGATTTCTGACTCGGTCTCTCTCTAGTGTTGGGCGCCATCTTTTACCGTTCCTCGGCGCGGGAGATCAAGCGCCTCGACTCGCTTCTTCGCTCTGCGCTCTACAGCCACTTTGCCGAATCCTTGTCGGGGATTGGCACGCTGCGTGCCTATGGCGCGACGGACGCCATCCTCGCCGAGAACTTTGGCAAGGTGGACGACGAGAACCGTGCGTACCTACTGACGATCACCGCTCCCCGATGGTTGGGCATGCGTCTGGACGTATTTGGTGCGCTGCTCATCTTGATTGTCGGTCTGATCCTCGTCTGCACGGCCACCACCATTTCTCCTGGACAAGTGGGTGTTGCACTCTCCTATATCCTCAGCACGGCGCAGATGCTCACCATGGCCACGCGTCAAGTGGCCGAGGTGGAGAACAACATGAACGCTGCAGAGCGGATCTTGTTCTATGCGGACGAACTGCCGCAGGAGGCAGAACAGGTCACTCCGCCTCATGCTGTCCTACGTGGGGAGAGGGGTTGCCGCCGCACTGGCCTGAGGAAGGCGCGATTGAGTTGCGCGATGTCAAGCTGCGCTACCGCAAGGAACTGCCGTTGGTGCTCAAGGGGATTAGCATGCACATTCCGGGTGGGACCAAGGTGGGCATCGTGGGCCGAACGGGGGCAGGGAAATCGTCCTTGTTGGGGGCTGTGCTGCGTCTCACCGAGCTCGCCGAGGGATCGATCACGATTGATGGGATTGATGTGGCGCAGGTGGGATTGCGGGACCTGCGACGACGGCTTAGTGTACTGAGCCAGGACCCGACCCTGTTCTCACGCTGCGGAGCAACTTGGATCCGTTCCAGCAACTGGACGATGCGAGTCTGTGGGACGCGCTGCGTCGCTCGGCTCTCGTTGGGGAGGAGGGCACACCGACGGGTCCGGGCGGACGGGACGCCGTGTCGCTGGATATGCCGATCGAGGAAGGAGGCAACAACCTCTCGCTGGGCCAGCGCTCGCTTGTCTCGCTGGCCCGTGCGCTGTGCAAGAACAGCAAGATCATTCTGTTGGACGAAGCGACGGCATCGGCCGACAGCAAAACCGATGCCCTGGTTCAAGCTACCATTCGATCCCAATTTGCCGATCGCACACTGCTGTGCATTGCGCATCGCTTGGCCACCATCATCTCGTACGACAAGATTGCCGTGTTTTCCGCTGGCCTGTTGATCGAGTACGACGCGCCCCTCGTCCTGTTTGACGACCCAACGTCGCACTTTCACGATATGTGTGTCAAGGCCGGCTGGGCCGCGAGGACATTCTTCGTGCCAATGGTCTCTTGCCCTCACGGCACCAACGCCAACGGCCGATCCTTGACCAAAAGTCCCCCTCCGCTTGGCTCGCTTTGCTTCTTACTTTGCTCCCCCAATGCTGCCCCCCCATGATCGATAAATCACCTTGTCTTGTCGCAAGTTTCCTATGGGTTTGATTGTTCTGTGTATATGCATGTCATGGCATGTGCTGCCGTCACTAGTCACTGCAAATGTCTGGTTGGAGTTGGTAGATCAGGGGATCGTGAGAAGGTAGACGAGGGTTCCCGGCCAGGGGAGAAATGAGAGCGGCGGCCATGGGGAAGGGCAGGAGAGCCACGCGACATGCCACGCGACAGGTAACAGGTGAGAGCATCAGACGCCCTGGCGGGCTCCCGGATCGGCATGGTTCCGTAGCGGAAACAGCGGCGCCGAGGGGGCATGTGAGCGCATTGCCGCACGTGACCACTCTGGTGGCTGAAACTCGGGGCCGGGAGGCCGGAGGTGACAAACAATGTCGATGGTCGATGGCGGCAGCGGCAGGGGAACACTGGCCGTGGGGGCGGCCGTGGGCGGCTGGAAGCTGGCCGAAGCCGTGGCGGCAGGGAGGAAGAGGGCACGGGGGCTGTGCCGCGTGGCTGTCGCCTCTTCGCCGTGCTGCGGGCGAGTGGGACGGGTGATGCTCACTGGACCCCCTCGCGGCGAGCGGCGGGTGTCGGGCGCATGCAGCATGCAGGCACATCCCGCTGCCTGCGCCCAGCGCCCATCCTCCGCCCGTCTTGGTCAGCAGCCCTCGCTTCCGCCCGGCCCACACTACTTGTGCCGCAGCGTTTTCCTCTCCCGCACGCCCACCCCCACCCCCCCGTATACCCACCCGCCCCGCCATGGCCAAGGAAACCAAACTGTACGACATTCTCGGTGTCGCTCCCGGCGCGTCCGAGGCCGAGCTCAAAAAGGCCTACCGCAAAAAGGCCCTCTCTGCCCACCCGGACAAGGGCGGTGACCCGAGGTGTTCAAAGAGCACCTCTGCCTACGACGTCCTGTCCGACCCGACAAGCGCGACCTCTACGACCGCTTTGGCGAGGAGGGTCTCAAGGACGGCGGGCGGCATGGGCGGCATGGACCCCTCCGACCTCTTCTCCCAGCTCTTGGCGGTCGTGGCGGCATGTTTGGTGCTGGATCAGGCCGGCCGCAAGGCCCACGAAAGGGCAAAGACTTGGTGCATCGCGTCAAGGTCACCCTCGAGGAATTGTACAATGGCAAAACGACCAAGCTGGCGTTGCAAGAAGCACGTCATTTGCCATGCTTGCCATGGCCTGGGCGGCAAAGAAGGCGCGGTCCAGTCTTGCCCCGGCTGCCATGGACAAGGAGTCAAGTTGTCATGCGCCAGATGGCCCGATGATCCAACAGCTGCAGCAGACCTGCCCCGACTGTCAGGCACAGGCGAGCAGATTGACCCCAAGAACAAGTGCAAGGTGTGCAATGGCAAAAAGGTTACGCAGGAGCGTAAGGTGCTCGAGGTGCGAATCGACAAGGGCATGGAAGATGGTCAACAGATCACTTTCAAAGAGGAAGCAGACCAAGCTCCTAACACCATCCCGGGCGACGTGGTGATTGTGGTGGAAGAGAAGCCCCACCCCCGTTTCAAGCGGAGAAAGAACGAACCTCATGACCGATGTGCAGATTGACCTCCTCACCGCCCTTGTGGTGGACAGATCAACATTCCCCACCTGGACGACACGCGTTGGCAATTGAGATCCCGCGCGGGGAGGTGGTGAAACCCGGGAGACCAAGGTGCTGCGTGGGCAGGGCATGCCTTCGTACCGACACCACGAGATGGGCGACCTGTACGTCAACGTATCGGTCACCTTTCCCGACTCGATCCCGGAAGATAAGATTGCGTTTTTGGACAAGGCGCTGCCGCCTCGTGTTGCGCCGGAAAAGGTGGGCAATGACATTGACCTCGAGCCTGTCGTCATGGAGAAAATGGACGAACGGGGGAACGGAATGCCAGGGCGACCAACGGCGACGTTGACATGGACGAGGACGAAGATGGTGGTGCGGGACCGCAGGTCCAGTGCGCCCAATCTTGATCCATGATCCATTTTGTCCCACTTTTGATCCTCCCCCCCCTCAACTTCACCTTCCCCTACCCACATACACACCATTCGATGTCTCTGTCCGGGAGCTCGCGGCTCTGCCACCCCCCCTCTTTCCTATCCCTTCATCCCCTTCTTTCTCCCTCCCCTTTCCCTTGGATGCATCCTCCCACTTTTATGTACTCTTGGCAGTGACGCATGACGGCGTGCCGGAAAATGGCTAGCATCGCCTTCTCTCAGGTCTGCCCGATGGTCTTGCCTCCCTATGTATGTAGTGGCCTCTTGCCAACGGATTGGATTGCAATGAGGAGGGGGTGGGACTCGGTAGGACAGAGGGTGTGCCAGACCACGGAGCAGCGTTGATGGCCCAAGGCCCAAGGGGCAAGAGAACAGGCGGGCCGAACCGCATTGGGGCACCACAACAGCCACGGCGCACAACCCCTAACCCTTAACCCTTAACCCCTGAGGCCTGACGCTTCCCCGTCACAACCCAAGATAGTCGTTATCCTCTGATCGAACGCTTCGATGCGAATGGGCATCTCTGGGGTATAGAACGGGTTGCGCATCACGGTATCGGCATACGCTTCGTAACAGTCTTGCAACACGTCGGTGCCGGTGGCTGGACGGGGGGTAGGACGACGAGTTCCTCCTGCCCGCCCATTTGGCGCGGGGTAAGAAGCACGAATTTCAGTCCCGTACAGGGAGCTAGGAAGGTCAAATCAAAGTCCGACGCTTGAAGTTGCGTCATGCCGCCTTCTCCGCTCATACTCATGCCCCTGCCCGTGTTCGTGCTGGAGCTCTTACTGGTCGCGTGCGGGTGCGCGTGCGACGCGCCGCCGCCGCAGTCAAAGTCGCATCCGCTTTGTCCCCACTCGTCCCGCTTGCTTCGGTTTCGGCAGGGGCCAAGCGCGCCGTGATGGCATGCACGCCATGCAACGTCCCGGCCAACACGAGCGCGTCGTTGGAGCTTAAGTGCGGCTGCGCATGCCGCCCGTGTAGATCAGACCGCCGGCTTTGTTGATGATCCAGAGGGTGGCCATTGTGTGGAAGGTGGGGGGGTTGAGGCCTGAGGGGTTGTGCCCCCGTTGTTGCGGGTTTGGCGCACGGCGTCGTGTGGGGCCGAGAAGGGCACGTGGGATGGGTGATGTATATGAACTACGATGGGTGATATCTGCACCGCATCCATGCGGGGCATTGCGAATACGTGGCGCAAAAGACAAACAAGAAGGACAAAGAGGGCAAGTGTCCTCCGACAGACCATTCTGATTTGACGTGCTACAGACAGGCCTAAAGACACTACTGCAACGCCCTCATCAGTCGGGTACGTGGTGTAGTGGTATCATGCTTCCTTTGGGTACAATTCTCATCTTGGAAGAGGTCCTCGGTTCAATCCCGGGCGTACCCCACTTTTTTACCCCACTTTTTCTCAGTGACGAAACCAACCCATCACCATCATCGCCGCCACACCATCTTCGCTGTTGTAGGCTCTTCGTTTTGTGCTCAACCCACAGAAACCGGTCGGACCCCGTCCAGATTCAGGCAGGTAGCAGCCCATGAGCTCCGGGAGAGTCAATATTGAAGGTCAAGCGAAAAGGCTCGCTGACCGCGCCCGCTGCCAATTAAAGCCGACGCCGCACAGGCTGACCAAGACCGCGTGTGTGGGCATCATTGCATCATTAATCTTTCCCCCCTACGGGGATAGATACCTTGAATGCCGGTCAAGAAACTGGAATCGTATGTAATAGTAGTAGATGGTGCAGTGCGTATATGGCTGATCTCAGAAAACAAGATGTGTTATTAGTAGGGGGAGAAGAGAGAAGGCTCGAGCGGGCCGATTTATATACCTTTTCACTGTTCATCCAACATGACGCGGACCGAGATCACAATGCGTGTAACGATGGACATGGCAGTGGTCCGTATACGCACGGGCTTGGCACGGGTCGGTGAGCCTGTAATAGTCCAAACACACAACCTGCGTCGACTGCTATAGAATTACTGAAGGACATGGTTGTTTTGTGTCGTCTGGCATCCCTTTCCTTTGAAGCATATATATTGTGTGGCGTGGAACAGTATCTGATCTTTTGAATATAGGCCTCCATCTGCAGTGATGCTCGCCCTGGCCAGTGGCGTGGCCCACGTGCATCTCAGCTTGCCCTTGCCAAAGTCTCCGACTATTGGGGTTTGCCCCAAAGCCGTATCGTCCTTCTCTCTGGACGCTCTTCGGGTTTCCCACAAGCCCCGATATTTTGCGTACAATCACATTGGATCGAACATGTTGGGTCCATGGGGGACGGATCAGTGGATACTACTGGAGAATCGCATCTTGGTCTATGGCCTGTGGGTGTTAGTAGGAACCAGTGTGAGTGGTACGAGCAAACACCGCACACACTCTGAGAATGAGCGAACCTGATATATATACTGACTTAGTGTTTCATCGTTCGGTCCGAGCAGCCTGAATCACGGTAACTGATATGGATACACGAGACGTACACTCTTCCTTTGCCTTGCTTCCAAAGGCCACTAGAGTACATTGCTAACAATACACCAGATTGATCCACCGCATCAAATCGCGCGCGGGACAGATGAGGATGGAGAGGGAGAGGGGGGGGGGCATGGTGACTGTACGCGTAACAGCACAGGCATGGTAACGTGCAATGGGTATAACAGCCGTGTACCCCCTTCAAAATCCGTAACAAGGAAGAGAGAGATGATATAGTACAACCATATGCAACCCTGACTAGTGACTTGAGAGAGAGACCCTTTGGGATCTTTTTTTTTGTTGCGTGTTGCCTCTTTGTTCTCCCCATCTCGGTCGTCCGACGTTGTCATGCCGTCCCGACGTAGCTCGTGAGAGACCCTGAGACCGGTGCGACTTGTGAGATCCGTGGCTTGGGGCTGTTGGTTCCGGATGGCTAATGACCGGTGACTAGTGACCAGTGGGGGGGGGGGGCTTCGAGCTGGTGGAGAGGCTACGCAGAACCAAAGCATTTGTAGCAAATGGAGCAATGGGATGGTCCACCAGATACCGAAGAAGGGGTAGAGGTGCCACAGGAAGGGCAGAAAACCGAATCGATCTAATGAGAATACGGTGTGCGATGTGAGGCAAATGAGGCACCTGTTCAGTCAGCTTCCGTTTCTCTTTTGCCTCGCCCAGGTCGGCGCGGCATAAGATAGGAGATGCGAACAGGGACGTACGATCGAGGCCATATTGTTAAGGTACGAAGAGCAGGCTGGGGAAAGGGGCCAAAAAGGGGGAAGGAGACAAAGGCTCGTCTTGAGGAAGAGACAAAGGCTGGAGGCCAAAGGGATTGTATATGAGAGACAAAGGCTCTGCTCTGGCAACATGATATAAACCCACTGGTAGAAGAGTATACCTTTCTACTGCTCTGCTCGCCTTCCCCCCTCAGTCTCTCCATTCGTCGCAGAGGAGGAGGGGGAGGAACGTATGAGTAAGGAAGCTAGCGGACCTTCCATCTGTGGTGGCTCGTAGCGAGGTACGGTCACCAAAGTGAGCCACTCAACGAAAGCTTGCCATGCCATGCCACCAACGCTGCATCAGTCCCGTCGCCACGGTAGCACGGTAGTACCACCTTGTCTCTCTTCGCGACCCACGTCTCACTCAGACGTGGTGGCGGTACACGGTACACGCCCAGAGCCAAGTGCTCAGAGCCAAGTGCTCAGAGCCAAGTGGCAAGCAGCGTCCTCCTCCGCCACAGAGTAACTTCATCTGCGCCGCCCCGCACGGCTTCTCCGAAGCACACACCCGTCGGGCGAAGCTGGTTGGCGGAACGTGGAATGCCAAACGCTATTGGCTCGGCGTTTCCGTCTGCGCTCAGCCTGAGCGGCAACCGCTATCCGCCCCAGCCGGCTAGCCAGCCAGTCGACCAGGGCATGTGGCGAGAGAAACGCACAACTGAAACTGCAACCTGGAGGCCACAGGGGTGGGTTTTGCAATGTTCAACGGCGCCTCCGCTTTGAGAAGGAGCCGGGCGGTCCGAGCGCACAGTCCAGGCTGGGGCGCAGGGTCGGTGCAACGGGCCTGTTGCCATTGCCTTTGCCTTTGCCTCCGCAGCAGATGCTAGTACTAGATCCACGATTGGGGGGTCACATGGTCACACATCGCCCACCGGGCAGTAGGCCTGCGATTCAATCAATCAATTCATTGATTTGGCCTGTGCGTCGCTGGAACTTTACCGTGCACCCATGTCCTAAGGCCTTATTGAGACCTACACCAGAAATCTGGAACCCCGGACAGCGCACCTGCAAACCTAGATTTCTAGGTTAGCCACCACCACCTTCCCGCTCATCCGCCCAGCCAGTAATAGCAGTAGGAGGGGGGGGGGGATGCTCAATGCAGAAGAATAGCTTGTATGGATGGATGGATGGATGGATGTATATATGTGCGTCCCACTCCCACCGTCGGTGGGAGGGGACGATGATCATGAGGCCTGAGGCGCAACCAAGTACCTAGTGCCTCGTACTTTCAGATGAAAAATGTCATATGATCACATGTCCATGTCACGTAGCACGCGACTCGTGGGAAAGGGGCAAGGAGAGAAGGAGAGAAGGGGTTCCGAGCCGGTGCGAACGAACCCGGTACCGCGTACCGCTGGTACCGAGCCGCACACCGGCGAGCAACAAAAATGGATGGCAAGGAAGGGACAAGGGGCAAGGGAGCAAGGGGCAAGGGATGGGAACTAGCTTGTCCAGAGCGACCGGGCCGGGCCAAGCGATCGCGATCGAGGTCGCGTGTGCCGCGCGGTAGGTGTAGGTAGTTGATTGGGCTGGGAATTGGGCTGGGAATTGGAATCGGGGTTGGGATGGGGATGGGGATGGGGATTGGGATCGAGAGTGGGATTGGAGTTGGAATTGGGATTGGAGGTGGAGGTGGGAATGGGATCCCGATCGGAGTGGGTGGGCGTGGAAGAATCGGTATGCCTGGCGGGCGCGATGGAGGCGAGGGAAGCGAGGGACATGGTAGGTGTAGGTTGACGGGAGGAGAGCATGGGGAGGCGAGGTGTGCTGCGTGTTCCAGAGAAGCTGGGTAGCAACAAGGGCCAGGAAGGGGGCCGTGTCCATTCGGCCTGGGGGTCGGTGGCAGTAAGGATGAAAGCGAGGAAACGTTGGGCGTACGCGGCCGGAGGCAATGCCGAGATGGAGGTGGAATCTGGGGTGGTCACCGTCTTGTACAGGTGCTCGCCACGTTTGATCGAGTTGTACGAAGTAAAGAGATCGATGAGCCCCATAAAGTAGATCTCGCCGCCGCCGACGGACCGGGTGCCGCCTTCTTCGCTGTAGAACGTCGTGTGGCGCAGGTCGGCTCCAGTGTAGCTCAGCGAGGGGTGGGGTCCGACCGTGTCACAGCCATCCGGAGCGCGGTCGTGGGCGTGCGGGCATCCGCTTGGAACAGGTGCAACCCTTCCTGACGTAGATTTTCCTTGTTGCCCCGCTGCAAATCGTGGATGCCAATCAACAGAGAATAGTCCATGATCCGTAACGTGACAACAGCGCCACATCCCGTCTCAGTTGCGCCTCAAACGCTTGGCGCTTGGCCTCGGGAAGAAGGATCTTGCGCCCACGTCGTAACCAGTTCAAGTCCTTCATCACCACCCCCATTGCCCCAGGCCCGCCTTTCTTTTCCTTGAGCGTCTCTTCGGGGAATTCGCGCCCGGCAGTGGAGCCCTTAAGGTCGTACGTCTCGTGAATGTCCATGTGCGGGGGGAAGAGATTGTTCATCACGACGAAATGCACTTTTTTCCCGCCCGGGAGCTTGACCCGGTGCAGGCCATAAAAGCGGCTGAGCAGCGTGTTTGGGTTGTGCTCCACATGCTCGTGGTAGGCAGGTAAGATGGAAAGTAGAAATGCATGTTCCACCCGGCGGATGGTCTTGATGATGAATCGATAGTCACCCGAGTAGTAGAAGAAGGACCCGCTCTTACCTGGTGATCCAAGCTCCGAGAGGAGGTACTTGCTTGTCAAACTCAACAGATAATCCGCCGTGTCCAACTTAAAGTGTTCCCGCAACGACCGAAAGATCGGGCCCGCATAATCCTTGAACGCAAACGCATACTGCGCCCTTCCTGGCTCCAACTCGTTGCCCACAATGTCAAAGGTAAACTTATGCTGGGAGCGAAAATCGCTCTCGGTCAAGCGGGGGCGCGGGGGCGGTGCTGTGCGCGGGATACGGCAATGCGAATCCCCGTCAGCATGTGGTACATCAGCACATAATTGGCATGCCCAGCATCGATCAGTTGACCCTTGCCCCGCGGATCTCGCGCTTCTTCTTTCCGCCCACGTCGAGCACGGTACATGCGCTGCGCATTAGCGTTCGCTTCCTGGTCAAAAGAGGCGTCGCCGGTATGTACCGTCGGCGGTGGCGAGACAGGATTGGCCGAGCCAATAATAGGGGACAGGCGGCCCTGGCTTGCGCCCGGAGGCGGTTGGACGACCAACTGGGCAGCCGCCCCGTTGAGCGGGTCGGAGGGTGGGAACGATCACTGGTTGCCAGGGAGGTTCGGGAGCGGGAGAAGGAAGTGGGGATGGAGCTGCCTCCTGAAATGCGGCGGTGGAACGGGTTCCAGCCCAAGGGGCGCAGATAGGAGAGCGCGCGCAGAGAGAGGGAGGAAGTGCTGGCCCGGAGACTGGGCGAGGCGGAGGAGGCATGGGCAATGGTGCTAGCCGAGTCGGAGGTGGAGGTGCGATTGGGCAGGTGGACGGGGTTGTACGGCGCAGACTGAGCGCGGGGCGGTGGGACCAACTCCTCGGTTTCCTCCTCTGCGGCGGCGGCGGGCTGGACGGGTTGGCTGGGCGGTGAGCTGGGATCGCACGAGTCGTCCGCCGGAGTGGCACTGCTGGCGCGCAGCTTCTGCAGGCGGCTGAGCACGTCGAGGCGCGGGATCCAGGCCGCCTGCTCCTCCTCGGGCGGGGGGATGCGGAAGGGCGAGGCGGGGCGGATAGCGTGCGGGGCGAGGCGCGGGTAGGCCTCGGAGCGGTCCAGCTGCAGGTCGACCACCTCGCCCGTCGCATCGTCCAGGACACGGACCAGCTGGGTGTCGGCGGCGAGGGTGTGCTGGATGCGGGCGAGCTGGGCGGAGTGGGGGGTCGTCGTCGAGAGAGGTGGAGCTGGCGGGGCGGCTGGTGCGAAGAAGGTCGGGCTGGGAGCGGGAGGCGGCATGGGAGCCCTTGCGGCGCTGGGGGAGCAGGCGGGGGAGATGCCGGCGAGAGAGGAGAGCGGGGGCGGCGGGGAGGGGGCGGCGGTGGTGGGCAGTGGGGGTGGGGTGCGGCCAAGGAAGCGGGACGGGTGGCCGGCGGGGGTGGCCGGTGCGCTGGCCGAGCCCATGGCGGAGGCAGCGGCGGGAGTGGCGGCGGGAGTGGAGGCAGTGGCGGAGGCGGCAGAGGCAGCAGCGGCGGCGAGAAGGTGAGCGCAGCCAGAGAGGAGGGCCGCGGGGACGGACGTGGAAGCGAGGCGGTGGCGGCTGAGGCTGAGCGGATGCCGATGGCTGATGCTCCTTACTCCTTGCGGATGGATGGGCAGGCGAAATGCTGACTAGTGTAACATGCAACCCTCCACGCTCTGGCGCCCATGCGCCCATGTGTCCACACACGCGCCCGCGCGGAATCCGCCCCCTTCCGCCCCGCCGCCCCGCCCGCCTCGCCCTCCCCTCACGTGTCACATGTCACAGCGCACGCACGCCCCACCCCTTGCCGCCCGCACCGCGGCAGTCCGGCCTTCTCGCCCTCGCCACGTCACCCGCCTGCGCATGACGCCTGACTAGCTGCCTCCCCTCCCTCAACTGCACCGCCCGTCCCCTCGTTCGTGGGTCGAAGCATGTTGCTCGCCCGATCGTCCGCACCCCCATCTCATTCTTGGTTCAACGTTCAAAAGAAACTCACCGTGATCACGTTTCGCTTTTATGATTGTTTTCCTCTTCATCACAGGTCACAGCCGGTCACCGCCCGGTCACAAGTCTCTGGTGTCCAGGGGGTCGATCAGGTTGGCTGTAACATGTGACTGTGACGAGCATGTGAAGCTCCAACCCCAAGTGCGGTGCTCCACACACCAACAAAAGTGTCCCTGTATAAAAGCATCACACCCGCGACGGCTGCGGTTCTTGTACCTTTGGCAGATATCGATGAATAGGAACGCCAGCGGCGTAGAGCCCTGCCGAAGAGCGAAGGGGGGTGGCGTGGCTCTCCTCTCTGCCCCCACCACGGATTTCATACTAATGCGCTCTGTCAGTATATATAACTCTGTGCAGTGCCCTGAGGCCTGACTGGCGTTGGACGGTGGACATGGCGTTGGACGTTGGACGGGGATGCGGGACGGGGGACGGGCGGCGCGTCGGCGGGTGGGGCACGGCGGCAGTGTGGCCGGTGGCGACTGCTGGTGGGAGTGAGACAGGCGTGCTGGATCGATAAGCGGGCGCCTCTTATCTAACGTACGGATGGGCTGCCACCACATACAAAACGTATATCCTGCCTCCTGGCCTGCTGCCGCCCAGGCAGTTTCGCACGCGCCACCTCTCCCGCCCGTCGTCCGTCCGTTCGGACGCAGGCAGAGGGTCAGTCTCCCCGCCTTCTGCATGTCGCTTGCCACCCCCCGCTCCAGCTTTGTGTCTCGACGGCGCCCAGCAGCAGTCGAGCTGGCCAGGCTTCCGGCGACTCTTCAGTACCATCAGTTGGTTTGGGCAGCAGCCCATTCTTGCATCCATAGCGTTGATCTTCGTCCGGCCTTGGCGTTCTCCCCCTCTCCTTCCCCCGCCACCAACACCCACGTCCCAATGGGGTCCAACATCGCTGCCACCTACAACGCAAGCCTCACTCCCGACGGCAACATTTCCTTCTGGGTCGACGGAGCCGAGATGGTGTACAACCTAGGCGACCTGGCCTGGATGATCACCGCCTCGGCTCTCGTCATGCTCATGATCCCCGGTCTGGGCTACTTTTACGGCGGTCTGCTGCGGCGCAAGAATGCTCTGTCGATGATCTGGATGAGTGTGGCGGTAATGGCTGTCGTCTTCTTTGAGTGGTTCTTCTGGGGCTTTTCTCTCGCCTTCTCCCCACTGGCAGCGGCTTCATTGGCGACCTCAAACACTTTGGCTTGATCAATGTCGATCTCCAACCTTCGTCGGGGTCGACCGCCATCCCCCAACTGCTGTTTTGTCTGTACCAGGGCATGTTTGCCGCCATCACGCCCGTCATTGCGTGCGGGGCCTTTGCCGATCGTGCACGGCTAGGACCCATGCTGCTCTTTGCCTTTTGCTGGTCTACCATTGTCTACAACCCGATCGCCAACGCTACCTGGAACGTTGGCGTGGGCTGGTCCAACAATATGGGTGGGCTCGACTTTGCCGGTGGAACGCCTGTGCATACTACCTCGGGCGTCGGTGCGCTGGCGATCAGTATGTTCCTGGGAAAACGAAGTGGATACGGCACGGACCGCCTCGCCTATCGGCCCTACAATGTTTCCCACGTTGTTCTCGGTACCGTCTTTCTTTGGGTGGGCTGGATCGGGTTCAATGGCGGCTCGGCCTTGGGCGCCAACCTGCGTGCGGTGCAGGCTTCAATGGTCACCATTGTAGCTGCTTCCGTGGGCGGGGTGACGTGGATGCTGTGGGACTACCGGTTGGAGCGCAAATGGTCCGCGGTGGGGTTTTGCTCGGGTGTGATCAGTGGCCTGGTGGCCATCACCCCTGCGAGCGGGTACGTTTCCACCCCGTCCAGTCTCGTGTTTGGCGTGGTAGGTGCGACGGCGTGCAACTTTGGTACGGGGATCAAGTCTTTGCTTCAGATTGACGATTCGCTTGACATTTTTGCCGCGCATGCGATTGGCGGCGTGGTGGGCAACGTGCTGACCGGCTTGTTTGCCGACAATCGCGTGGCATCCTTTGACCTCTCCACCCCCATTCCGGGCGGGTGGATCAACCACCACTACATCCAGCTCGGGTACCAAATCGCCGACTCGTGCTACGGCGTAGGTTGGAGTTTTGTGGTGACCATGATTTTGTTGTTTGCGATTGATCGCATTCCCTATTGTCACTTCCGCGTGACAGAGGAGGATGAGTTGCTGGGCATTGACCTGGCCCAAGTGGGGGAAGAGGCAATGTACCAACCCATGGCCACTGAGGATGTGCAAGATCCCCATTCGGGCATCAGCATTGCCTCCCACTCCCCCGACGACATCACCCCCACGGTTGATCACCATAGTACCCCCGAAGAGTACGAGAAGACAACGTCCCTCCACTGGAAGCCTAACCTCGGACCCCGATCCTGTCTATATCCTAGTTCTTCTTCTTCTCCTCTCCTTAAAAGTGGGCATTATGTTTGGTTGTTAGACGCCCTTGGGGGGTAGATCCTCTCACTCTCACTTGCGGACGTCCCCTATGGAACATCGCTTACTGTTCCTCTCTGTTCGTAATTCGCTCGTATCAGAAATGCCACCGACATCTATTCTTCGCATCAATCTGCACAGCTCAGACGTTAGATCTCAGTGCATCTCATAGTATGATGCCACTCGGCGGTGTTGAGGGCTGGGAGTCCTGGACTTGATGGCCGTCAAGGGCGATGCAATTGCACCTAAGGTGGTTGTGGGGGGTGTTCTAGACCAGCCGCCGGACACCTCCACGGGCATCGAGACTAGGCGCCACCCTGCCTGCGGTTGCAGATATTGGAAACCAGACGCGAGAAACACACGGAGATATCCCTTTTGGCCTGAAGCTGAAAGTCATTGTGAGCCGACGAAGAGGACCTTGATGGCCAAACGCACGGGCCACCCCGTGATGCCATCACTAGCGTCACATGCACTTGTTGTGTATGTGCCAGTATAGCAGGCCTGCTGGCATCTCAATGGTCGACTCGAAGCAAGCAAGGATCGCCGGTAATACCCCATGGTGAGAGACGGGGCGCGACCCAAAGAATGGACAACAGCAGGGGAAAATATTTCGCCCTTACGAGGCCGCTCTAGGGAAGGCTACATAAAAAGTTTGTGTGTTGGTTAGCCACTGCGGCAGCTAGGATTAGCTGCGCGCTGCTGGCGACATGAGTGGGTTATCCTACGTCCCTCGCTTCTTTAACTATCCGCCTAGCTTTCTTTGCCCGCCGTGGCCTCTGCTCCTACACCACGGCGGAGCGATATTGTATGCGCCGTGTGTGGATGAAGAAAAGCACAGAAACGGCGACATCTTCGTCCTGCGCGTCATGCATCATGCGTCACGCGTCGCGCGTCATTAATCATTCGCCCTCCCCTTTTGCCCCGGCGGCGGCTGTCACCCCCGATTACGTCAGCTGGCGCTATCGCACGACCGGTTGCACCGAGCCTCCATTTTTTCAAGCGCTTATAGTTTGGCTGCCCTTTCCCTCTCCTCTCTTCCACCCCCTCTCAAACCATTTCGAGTCGACCATGGCTGTCAAGGTGGGCAAGAAGGTCTCCTCCACTACCAAGGCATTGGGTACGTCCTTCCTCACTGAATTCGTGTGCGGACTAACACATACTGCTAGCTGCCACGCCAGCCAACACGAAGCTCACCAAGTCCAAGCCTACCTCCGACTCGGATTCGTCCGATTCGTCCGATTCGTCGTCCGACTCAGACTCGTCTTCGGATTCGTCGTCGAGCTCAGACTCGGACTCGGACTCGGACTCGGACTCGGACTCTGATGTCGAGATGGAAGACGCGGTGGAAGAGCAGGTGGGCGATGCTTCCTCCTCCTCCTCCTCTTCCTCGAGTGAGATGATGGAGAGGGGGACCGATATGAGTCCCCCTCCGAAGCCGAGCGGCACGTCGCCCAAACGTCCGCGACGATGACTCGAGTCCTCCGACTCGGATTCGGACAGCGACTCGTCCTCTTCCTCTTCCTCTTCCTCTTCCTCTTCCCTCTCCTATTCTGACTCGGACTCGGACTCAGAGGACGAGAAGGAGAAGGAGGCCCCTGCCCAAGCTGCCAACAGCTCAAGCTCCTCGGATTCGGCCAGTGACTCGTCCTCATCTTCGTCCTCTTCTGACTCGGATTCGGACAGTGACTCGTCGGACTCTGATTCGGAAGATGAGCCGGCAGCGAAGAAGGAGACGAGAAGAGGTAGCCGCCAAGGTGGACAGCATGTTCGAGCTCCTCGGGCTCCTCCGACTCGGACAGTGACTCATCTTCCTCTCTTCTTTCGTCCTCGTCCTCGTCATCGGATAGCGACTCCTCAGACTCGGACAACGACTCGGACGACGACTCGGATAACGAAGAGGAGAAGCCCGTTAGTGCGCCAGGGAGCGAGGGGTCTGCCGTCTCCGCCACCCTGACGGGGGAGAGTGTCTCGACTGAGAAGGACAAGGCCAGCAACGGCGGAAGCAGCTCCAGCTCGGATAGCTCGGACAGCTCGGACAGCGATTCTTCTTCGACTCTTCCTCGGACTCTCCTGGACTCGGACTCGGACAGCTCCGGCTCCAGTTCCAGCTCGGACAGCGACTCGAGCTCGTCCGACTCTTCTGACTCGTCCGACTCTTCCGACTCTTCTGACTCGTCAGACTCTTTCGACTCTTCTGACTCTTCCGACTCGTCTGACTCAGACAGACTCGGACTCGGACTCGGACTCGTCCAGCTCCAGCCCAGTCATCCAGCTCTAGCTCCTCTAGCTCTAGTTCCTCCAGCTCCAGCTCCGCGTCGGACAAGGAGCCGGCTCCTGTGATTGGGCAGAAACGGAAGGCATCTCCGGCGAATGTGTCCTCTGCAGAACGCCAAGGAAGCAGCAAGAATTTCAGCCTAGCTCCTCGACTCCGCGCGAGGGACGAACCAAAGGCTCTGGGTGGCAAACCGGTTCCACGGATCAAGGCGGAAGATGTGACGTTCCTTGACGATCGGTTGAGGGATAACTCGTACGCAGCCAAGAGCGGTGCTGGGGACTGGGGGGCCAAGGCGTCGGAACAGATGATCGTCACGCGCGGCAAGTCGTTCACCAAGCAAAAGGACAAGTTCCGCAAGGGCTCTTACCGCGGTGGCTTGATCGACCAAGGCTCCCACTCGATCAAGTTCTCCTACGACGATGAGTGAAGACCCAAAGTATCTGCCATGCATCCATCCCGCCGTATGGCCTAGGTATGCTTCCCCAGTCTCCTGATATGTACCCCAGCAATTCTAGCTAGATCCAGTCGATGGGTCGATGGCCAGGAGACGCCGGGTGAGCACCCTACTCAATACCGTAGACATATACATTCACTGTGAGAAAAGCTCCAGCGAGAGATCCGGTCAAGAAAAGCTATTAGGACCGTCGACAACAGAGGTATGTATGTGAAGGGGAATTCTGCCGTAGTCCCCTCCAACAGATGATGAGAGTCAAGAAAGGGGGGGTTGAGAGACTTGTTGGGTAAGCGGAGGGTCCGAGGGAAGGGTAATCTCCCACCCGCCGCTCGGGCAATCGCGACGCGTAAGAGTCTGCGCCGTGCCAAGAGTGCGGCATGAGCCTCGACTTGCTCCCGGATATATTCCAATCCTTTCACAAGCGCCGGTCAACACTCTAGTTCAGGCGGTTCTTCGCTAGGAAGGAAGGGGCGCACCTTGGGACAAAATGTATGCTTCGGACCAGGAAACACGGTGGGAGCCATCTTGGGCTCGGAGGCGGGGACGAGCTGGCTCAAAAGGTCATAGCCCCGTTTAATGTTGCCCTTCGTTTTTGCTCCGAGGCATTGTGCTTGGCCCGTCGGTCGGTTCCCCGCGGTGGAAGAAACGGTAACGTACTGGGTACATATTGGGCCAGATGGTTGCACACGACTTTCCCAATCGATCCAGTACCCCGCGGCGTGGGCAGCATCAGCTGATGTCCCCAGAATTTTGTCGGGTAGAAGAGACACGTCTACCAGTCTCCGGTTAGGAGGGGTGTAGAGCCTCGGTTTCCACCCCTGCGGACAGAAAGTGATCGCTTCCCGTTTCCGCGACGGCCGGCCATTTGGCGACACCAGATCCTGAGGCAAACATGAGGTGTACTCGTCCCCACCTGGGAATGGGACGGGGTCGGAGCCAGGGTGAAACACAGGTGCCGCTGGGGGCGCCCAGTGTGACTCTAGTGGGAAAGAGTCTGCTTGTCTTGGAGCGGGAAATAGGCTAGAACAAAAGGGGTGGGTCAGGATGGATGGGTACCGAGGTGAGGGGGAAGTGTTGCTGTGGCGTAACGTGGGTCTGGGGCCAAGAGAACAGGCTTTCGTCGGGCTGGACTGTACTGAAAAAGCTGGTAGTGCCTCTGCGGCAGACCAGTCGACAGAGCCTTGGGCTGGGAAGATGGGACTGGAAATGTTGTCGTACGGAATGATGGAGGCGAGCGAGTCCAATAAATACGGGTCGCTTGCCTCTTCTGCTGTTGGAGGCACCAGTAGGTCGAAGAACGAGGAGGCCCGCGGACTCTCCGGGCCCTCTGTTCAAAGGGAGGACGAGCCCAGCAGCTCCCAGATCGTTCCCGCTCTCGTCGGCCATGAGTGGTCTGCTGGTGGCAAAGCGTCTGGGGGGAGGAACATCTCCAATCCATATTAGGCCTTGCTTTGGTGCAGCATATATATATAGCCTTCAATCACATACATGTCCGGCTATGCTCGAGAGATGGCCTCCCATCACACACACGTCCCGCTCGCCGCTGTGGGCCAAAGGGCGAGCACAAAGCAAGGTGGCGGCTGCGCTCAGCGCTCAGCGCGCCCAGATTTCCAGTCCTCTAACCTCGCTGGCCCACAGACGCCCAAGTTCTCCGGCTCCCCGTCCTCCCGCAGGCTCCCACGGGTTCTCTGTCTCTGCCCCATTGACCATGTGGAAATTACTCACCATGGGCCTTCTCCCACGCACACCGCCACTTGCTCCACAAAAAGTAGTTGATGGCTAATTCGAAAAGTAATGCGCGCATTGCGGGGAGCAGCTATATTGTGGAAAGCGCGCACCCATATCCTTCAACCTGTGTCCCGATGAGGATATCGCAGGCTTAGCACCGCAACTTCTTGACCACACCCATCCTGCCCTTCCGCTTCCTCGCACGGCCGCTGTTTGTCTGTGGGTGGGTGGACACTTGGCAGCAAATGCTGACCTCCCGAATTTCCGTATCTTATTTTCGTCTTTCTTCGTCGGCACCCCCGCTTGACCCATAAGCCCGGACCAGGACAGTCGGTTCCGGTTCTCTCAGCGCCAAAAAGATAGTCACTCCCATCTTGTGGTAAAGACACGGTTTACTGGATGGAGGCCATGCATCTGGGTAGGGTCTCAGAGTGGTCAATGGATCAATCGGTCAATGTGGTCAACAATGGTGCCAGGGGTTAACGGTAAGTACCACTGCCGCGGGATATATATGACCCACAATACAGTTCTGCGTATCACAATAATGCACCGGTGGGCATCTCTCAACGTATTGGGAGGCACTTGGATGCGGTCCATGTGTCGCGTATCTAGCAATCTGTGGGACCAACCAAAAGAAAGCTGTACCAAAAGTGAGTGTCAAACTCAAACAGCGTCACACGAGAGGCAATGAGAGGTGCGGTGAGAGGCACTATGCGATGAGAGTGAAGGGTGCGGTGGACTTATGGGAGCGTCAAGCTTCCAGACTCCGGGGGAAGCCCGGCTCCTTTTGAGATAATGATTAATGACCACACACGGTATATATAGACCGTGGACAAACTCAGGTATAATCTGTAACAACGACGCGTAACGCTTAAACCGTCCCCTTCTGGTGGAATTACTGAGCGTTAAGCTTCCAGACTCTGGGGGAGTCCCGGATAATTTAGTGATATAATGACCACATACGGTAGATATATATAGATCGTGGAGAAACTCAGGCATAACTAGAACGCTTAAACCGTCCCTCTGTAGTAGAATTACCAAGTCGTGGACGACGTATAGGGTCTTTGACCTCAAAGTAGGGTTCTGGTTTACAACTCTGCGCCCCACATTCTTTCGGCATCGCATAATGTAATGGAGATCCGATGTCCTGCCCCTCCTACTACCGCACATTATCTCCGTCTGAGTGTCGGCAGAGCATGGAGGACTATGATATATGAAGCTTGAAGAGATAGAACGTTATCCATGACGTTGGCGGGATGGTATAGGTTGCAAACATAATCCGATGCCATCCCAGTCCGCAAAAGTTTCTTCAGTCTCAGGAAGCAGGCACTAGGCATATCATGCATCATGCATCATGTAGCATGGCCACGGAACCCCTACCGTGTGGATCCAGGCGAAGCCCTTATTAGCAGTTACACCAAGAGAGCTGCTCCATTCACACGGAACGTCTAAAAGGGATACTATTTGTTTTCCGTAAAAGAAAGATATATAGATTCGTAAACGGGAGGGTTATCGATGATGTTACGGGAGCTGTAGGAGCCGAGTCCGTAGCCCCACAATAAATCGAAATGTAATAGATGTTCGAATGGTTTCCTCTTCCATACACTGTGCCTGGGGACTGGGGCAACCTGGAAGAGACGGATGTGGGGCCCACAGCCTATCCCCGTGTTATGCTGGTGCTAGGCCTTCAAATGTTATGTGATAACTTCTGTGCTTTTGTATACACAGCCTGAAAAGATGATACATGACCAGTCCTTTCGCCCCGAAGGCGTGCACATGGGGGAGAGATGAGCAAAGAGACACGCTCGAGATCCATTCTCCTTTTTAGTCAAGAAGAAGAAGATGCGATGGTACTATATACGCCACCAAGAATGCTCATCAAAACAACATTGGTCAATGGATATAGAACTGGTTGAAGATGGGGTCTCATTCAAGATTAGTCATTCCCCCCCACGACCAATGCAACACTCGTCCATATCTACTCGTGCAAAACCCGGTTTGGGAATGAATGACGGAGGGAGAGTGTCATAGTTTGGCTGATCTCGCTCCCATTTCCAATTTCTTCGTCTCGAGCGTCTCGCTCCTTCCCTGTTCCTTCCACTTCGCACCATGTCCTCTGTTCTTGCTTCTTCCCCACGAACGATTGCTACACCCCTTGGCCTAGTCCGATCCTGGTCTCCCTCGCCTTAGCCCCGACTGTGACATTATCGTTCGTCTAACCGTCAACAGGCGAGCCCGACCAGACATGTCCTCGATCCACGACAACCCCCGTGACCCCAGTAACCCTAGCGCGCCGCACCCCATCGCGCGGCGCGGCCCGATCCGACCCCCGTCCGACCCCCCCTCTGACGCTCCGTTCGACGACGATGGCCCGGAGTGGTTCCACCCGGCTGGGCCCTCTGAACCCCCCCATGCAGCTCCGTCTGTTGCGCCCGCGCCCCCGGGGTATACATTGCCTGCCTCCGACTTGTCCGGCCTGGACCTCGAGGCCGCTCAGCGCCGGGTCGATGAGGCCCGCAGAATGCGCCAGCTTCTGTTGACGGAGGCCCGGGAACACCAGGCCTACCTTGCAGCCCAGGAGGACCAGCGCCGCGCTTTCGAGGATGAGCAAGAGGCGAAGCGCCGTGAGCACCGCCTCCGTCAGCGGCGGGAGGAGGCGGCGCTTGCCGCGGAAGAGGCCCGGTTGGCCGCCTCGGTACGGGAGGCTCAAACTGGCGTGGTGTCCTCGGCCCCCGCCCCCGCTCCCGCCCCTGGGCCTTATGGTGATCTGACTGCCATCCCGAACACGGTGTCGGAAGAGCCTAAGATGTTCGAGCCCGTTCGTTTCCGCCCGTCGTCTGGTGCGAATCCCAACTCTCGTGACCGGTCCAGGCCCAGCACGTCGTCACCTCCTTCGAGATTTACGCGCGCGTCGCCCTCACGCATATGGGCGCGGCGGCATGGATCGACCGCTTCATGGGCCTGCTGCAGGGAGAGGCCCTCACTTGGGTCGAGCAGTTCGGCTCGGAGGTGGCCCTTCCCCTGGAGGCGCGCACCACACCGCCCTCCAGTCTTGGCCTGCGTTTCGCGCAGCTTTCCTGGAGCAGTGGGCGAGCGCAACCCGGCGCTGAAGGCGTTTGAGGAGTTTCGTCGTCTTCGGCAGACAGGATCTGCAGCGGACTATTCCGCTACGTTCACGGTTCTGCTACGTCGCTGGAACCCCAACGCGTCGGATGAGGACCGCTACTATTACTTTCTGTACGGCTTGAAGCCGCGGGTGCGTGACGCAATCGCCTCCCGCGGCGAGTCGGCTCACTTTGGACGGATCAGTTTCGAACAACTGCGCACAGCGGCCATTGACATCGACCAATCGCAATCGCTGGGCGCTCGTGGTACCGCAACCTCCCCGGGATCGGGCGGCAATCATTGGTTTCGGCCCTCGTCGCCCGAAGCCGAGCCCATGGACCTCAGCGCAGCCACCGCCACCGCCGAAGCGGCGGCACGGCGCACCGAGCGCCGCGCTCAAGGTGCGTGCTTCTACTGCGGTTCCCGTGACCACCTCATTGCCGAGTGCCCCACGTCCAGGTCTCCCGCCGCCTCCTCGGCCCCGCCGCTGATTCTGTCTGAGGGGCAGTGGGGCCCTGTCCCCCCTCCTCTCGGTCTTTCACGTTACTCGCCATCTGCATCCTGGCCCCTCGTCTCCGTCTCCCTTTCCCCGATCCCGGTCACCGCCTTGGTCGACTCTGGTGCGAACAGTATTTTCATGGACCATGGTTTTGCCCGCCAGCATGGCCTGGTTCCTCGCACGCTGCCGTCGCCCGTGGTCGTCAGGGTGGTAGACGGGCGTCCCATTTCCTCGGGTCTGGTGACCCAAGCGGTGAAGGCGCCTGTCGTGATCGGCTCCCATGTCTCAACTGAGGAGTTTTTCCTCACTTCCCTCCATCACCCCCTCATCCTCGGTCTCCCTTTTCTGGAAACTCACAACCCCAGCACCGACTACCCCTCGCACACCCTTTACTTTGATAAGGTGCAGTGCCGTGATCACCATATGCCTTCCACGACTGTACCCCGGCCTCAGCCCCAAGACCAGCCCAAGCACCAGAACCAGCCCAAGCACCAAGACCAGCCCAAGCACCAAGACCAGCCCAAGCACCAAGACCAGCCCAAGCACCAAGACAGCCCAAGCACCAAGACCAGCCCAAGACCAAGACTACGCACCAGCACCAGCACTCGCCCGGGCCCCGGCCCAAGTCCACCTCCCCACCTAACCCCATCTCGCCCCCCTCTGTCAACTCGATTCCTTTTCCCTCCTCGGTTCCCTCCCAGCCCGTCCCTCCTCCCCTCCCTTGCCCACTTCGTCCCACCCCCCTTCGCGCGGTACGCAGCCTCCCCCACACCCTTCCTCGGCGCCCTCTGGCCCGGGTCCCTCCTTGCCTTCTCGGTCTGGACCGCCTATTGACATTCTCTCTGGAGCAGTTTGAGCTCGAGGTGGTCAAGGAACCCGAGGCCATGGTAAACGTCGCCTTTCCCCCTGAGCCCGAGTTGGCCGTCTCGTCCGTCGCGGTCGCTGGCGGTCCCGAGCCAATGTTTCCCGACGAGTTTGACACCCGAGTACCTCGAGCACGTCCGCCAGACAGTCCCTCCCCGCTACCACTCCTTCCTTAGCGCCTTTTCCAAGTCAGGGGCTAAGACGCTCCCCGCCCATCGTGCCGCCGATCACGCCATCGACCTTGTCCCCGGCGCCGCCCCCACCTTCACTCGCCTCTACCCCTTGTCGACGGGCGAAATGCAGGCCTTGTCCCAGTGGCTCAAGGAGAACCTGGCTGCCGGGTTCATCCGTCCGTCCAAGTCCCCTTCGGCGCGGGCGTCCTGTTTTTCAAAAAGAAGGACGGCTCGTTGCGCCTGTGCGTGGACTATCGTGCGCTCAACTCGGTTACGATCAAGAACCGGTTGGCTCTGCCTCTGATTAGCGACTCGTTGGACCGCCTCTCGAGGGCCCGCATCTTCACCAAGCTTGACCTCCGTGGGGCGTATAACTTGTTGCGGGTGAGAGAAGGCGACGAGAGTAAGACTGCCTTCCGCACTCGGTACGGACACTTTGAATCCCTTGTTATGCCGTTTGGCCTTTGCAACCCCTGCCACCTTCCAAGCTGTGATGAACGACCTCCTCCGCGACCTCCTCGACGTCTCGGTACTGGCATACCTCGACGACATCCTCATCTTCTCGACTAATGAGATGGAGCACGCGCGCCACGTTGCCGAGGTCCTCCGGCGTCTGCAGCTGGCCAAGTTCTACCTCAATCCCGACAAGTGTCAGTTCCACACACGCCGCACCGAGTACCTGGGCTACGTCGTTTCGCCTGACGGGATCGGGATGGACCCGTCCAAGGTTGAGTCGATTCGGTCGTGGCCAACACCCAGAACCTCTCGCCAAGTTCAAGTCTTCCTCGGCTTCGCCAACTACTACCGTCACTTCGTCCGTTCTTTTGCCCGTATCTCAGCCCCCCTGTCCGACCTGACACGCAAGGACCAGCGGTTTTCTTGGACCCCAGCCTGCGAAGCGGCATTTGCCGAGCTCAAGCGCGTCTTTGCCTCGCCCCACCTCCTCTGCCACTTTGATCCCACTCGCCCTTCGCCTCGAGACTGACGCGTCGGACGCGGCGCTTGGTGCGGTGCTCGCCCAGCAGGATGTTCACGGTCGTTGGCGGCCGGTCGCCTTCCATTCTCGCAAGTTCACCGCGGCCGAGCTGAACTATACTACGTCCGAAAAGGAGGTGCTGGCCATCGTGGCCGCCGTGGAGGTGTGGCGCCATTACGTCGAAAGTGTTGAGACTGTCCAAGTGCTTACGGACCACGAGGCCATTGCTACGTTCCGCCCCCCGCCTGTTGAACCGCCGCCAGGGCCGATGGCGCCAGACCCTGTCCCCTACCGCCTTGCTATGGTGTACCGTGCCGGGCAGAAGAATGGTGCAGCCGACGGGTTGTCGCGCCGTCCCGACCTCGCGGAGGGGTCCCGGCCCGCTGACGCGGCACCTCAAGTAGGTGGAGCCCATGTCCGAACGTTCTGCCGCCGCCCTCGAGCTCATGGCGGCGGACCCCGTTACGCCGGTGGTGGGGCGAGTGTCTGCCGACGAGATTCGACAGCGCATCCGCCAACTCGTGCCTCGTGACCCTCGTTGGTCCCTGCTACGGCCCACCCCACCCCCATGCTTTGACGGTCCGCGACGGCTTTTTGTGGCACGGAAACCAGGTCTATTACGTCCAGCGACCCGCGATCCGTGCTACCATTCTCCACCAAGCCCACGACTCGGCAGGCGGGCCATGAAGGGCGCGACAAGACGTTGGCCCGTGTCCGCGCTCAATATTGGTGGCCCCCTGTCAGCCGACGTGTGGGCCTACGTGCGCTCGTGCGACCGCTGTCAACGGACCAAAGCGCCTCGCACCAACCCGGGACTCCTTCAGCCCCTTCCCCCTCCCCAAGGCCCCTGGACCCACTTGACGATGGACCACATTACCCAGCTTCCCCGATCCAATGGTTACGACGCGATTCTGGTGGTGGTGGATCGTTTTACCAAAATGGTCACTTCATTCCCGCCCACACGACGGACACTGCGCCCCAGCTCGCACGCCAGTTTGTACACCATGTCTTTCGCTACCATGGCCTTCCTCGGGATCTGGTGAGTGATCGGGGACCGACCTTCACAAGCCACTTCTGGCAAGCCTTGTGTGCCGACTTGGGCATCAAGTCGAGCCTCACACCGCGTACCACCCCCAGACGGACGGCCAGACTGAGCGACTCAACCAGATCCTCGAACAGCACCTCCGCTGCTACCTCGACGAGCAGCAGTCCAACTGGTTCGACCTCCTCCCCGGCCGAATTCGCCTACAACTCGTCCTCCCACTCGAGCACCCACCAGTCCCCCTTTGTCCTCACCTATGGTTACTCCCCGGGGGGAGTTGGAGCCCTCCACTTCGCCCGTGCCCGATGCTGCGTCATATTTGGAGGACTTGCGCTCGGCCCAGGCGGTGGCCCGCCGCACGCTCGCCGCGGCCCAAGACCGCTACAAGCATTATGCCGATCAGCAGCGCACCGAGGCGGCTTCCTTACTGCTGGCCAGCCTGTCTTGGTCCGTCGGGACGGCTATGTGGCCAGCCAGCGGCCTTCTGACGGCCTCGACTATCGCTACCTCGGCCCCTTTCCCATTGTCCGCGCCGTGGGCCGCGCCGCATACCAGGTCCGCCTCCCCGACTACCTACACCCCATGACGTGTTCCATGTGTCCCGCTTGCGAGCCTACACCCCTGGTGACGTGGTCCCTGCCCGCTTGATTGAGCCCCGCCCCTCTCCCCGAGTATGCTGATGATGGTGCGGTTCATCACGAGGTTGAACATGTCCTCGACTCTCGCCGCAAGGGTCGTGGTGGCCGCATTGAGTACTTTGTTCACTTCCGGGGCTATCCTGTCCACGAGCGGGAGTGGGTACCCGCTGCGGACATGTCTCATGACGCCGAGCCAGTGGTCCGTTTCCAAGCCCTCTACCCCGATAGCTGTCTCCATGCCCGCCGACTCGCCCTCTCTCGCCTCCGTCGCCGCCCGGGAGATGAGGTCTGAAAGGGGGCAATGTCATAGTTTGGCTGATCTCGCTCCCATTTCCAATTTCTTCGTCTCGAGCGTCTCGCTCCTTCCCTGTTCCTTCCACTTCGCACCATGTCCTCTGTTCTTGCTTCTTCCCCACGAACGATTGCTACACCCCTTGGCCTAGTCCGATCCTGGTCTCCCTCGCCTTAGCCCCGACTGTGACAGAGAGGGTCCCGTGGATTACTGGGAACTGCATTGGATTCCAATTTTGGCGGGCGCGAGCTGTCAGCAAACGCTGGACGAGAGCAACCTTGGCGCGGAACGGGTTTCCGTTATACTACTGAAAAGTTGTGCACAACACAATGGATTCAATGGGAAAAGATTCTGTATAGGACCGCGTTTTTGTGTCCCAACTGCCGCCACAGCCATCGCCGCCACCGACATACATCGAGCATACAATTTTCATGGACGATTAGTAGAATTGTTATATGTTGGTGGTATGGACAGTCAACCGGTGTGGACGACGGAACAGTGGACGAGCCGAATCCGTTGGCCATCTTGTAATGAATACTGACGGATGTGAGGGTTAATGCAGTTAATGGTTAATGGCCTTCTTTTGATCCGTTATCATACTCTTCTCTTTTTTTCTTGAAGGTTTTGAAGAGTGGGCCTGACAATCAGACATTCATTTCGGACTGTGTGAAGGCAAGACCTGTGATTTCGTCCGATCGGCTCCGATGCAGACAGAGAGCGGCTCCTGCTTCTATTTTCTTTTCAGTCGAAATTCGGACAGCGTCCCTTCTTCTCTGGGCTCTAACCTACGGAGAGAGATGATAGGAGAAGTGAATTACCAGTACAGAAAGAAGACCTTAGCCGAAGGGCCAGCATCTCCAATAGAATGGTTATAAGTGAGAGGAGGGTTCCATATTATCCGCGTTTTGTCATGTAGGAAGATATTCGTGAAGAATGTGGTCAGGTACCAGACCTGAGGTCGCTGCAGCCAAGGCTCCCAAAACAAAAGGGTATGAGAGCTGTGCCTACTTAGAACTGAGATCTGGGAGCTGATACCTGCGGAGGGCACCAAGCTACAAAGCTTTCGGCTTTCAGGATCCGTCGGCGGGGATATCCTAACATTAGAGACGAGACATTATGTCTCCTGACTGAGCTCTCTCTCCACAATTTCCAATTCTGCATCCTGTGTATCTACTCGCCTTCCCTTCTTCCCTTTTGTTTCTGTTCCCTATATTATCTGATGCCTCCTGTATCCTCTTCTGACGAACGGTATCTTGCCATTCCCCGTCGCCCAGATCTGACAGGGCCTCGTCTCTCCCTCGCTTATAGCCCCTAGGCTACATGACAGGAGGTACTGGGAAAACAAATGTGGGGATTGGTCAGCCTGGTCTCTACAACTCTATCTGTGGGAACGGGCAGAAGACCAAGAAAAGGCACGTACATTCTAGGCTGTTACTGTTTGACCATACGGCCAGCTAAGGGATATTATATGACTCACACACATCACACAACTCTCCACACGCACTCTCTGGGATAGAATATAGGTCTTTTTTTAGAGAGAAATTGGACCGCATCTGTCCCTTTTCTTCGTTGGGTTGCTTCGTCTACGTCAGCGTAGTCTGAAGGCTATTACTGTGGGGTTCTGCTCTATAGTGAGTGCATTGAACTAATGACGTCGGAGATTAATGACATTGAATATGAACGTTGATGAGCTAGTGATATAGATGATGGGAAACTTTGTCGGTATCGATCCATTTGGGCGCCAAAGGAGAGACTGAGATGGAAACCAGGAGACCGAAACGGAGATGAGATTCAGCGATGACCGATATCGCCGTTCCTATTATATGTGGAACGATCGATGACGATGATGCTTGAAGTGAGCCATGTGAGTCTGCGAGAAAGGAGCGATTAATGAAGCTTGAAGCTTGAAGCCTTGGAGCTTGAAGCTTGAAGCTTGGCTGAAAAGAGCATCTTGGACACTACCCGGACCTATATTTCTTAGACCAGCACTCGCCATTACATCATCAGCAAGATCCATTGTGCATCATTCGTTGACATTGGGAACTGTGCCAAGCCTGTGCACCCTTTGTCGACTATCGCGCATCGGGCACCATGCATCGTCGATGATCGAGAGATCATCCGAATGTTGATTGGATCTTGATCGATGCAATATCGATGATCGCACTTTGGTACGGCGGCACCGCTAACGCCGCATGAGTGCCCGAAGACCATCGCTATAGTACGATCCTAGGGAGTGCAACGTATTACCCCTGCAACAGGTCCGAGCGGACAAATTTAAGGGCGAAAAAAAGGGAAAAATACCGTTGGCCCAGAAAGGCAAGCACAAAGTTATCAGCTGGTGGTATGCACACTGCCCTTCTCCGCTGGGCCTGCAGCTGGACGGTTGAATCGGTGGACTTAGAAATTTGGCGGTGGTTTGGGCAGGCAGACTAGCGGGTGGTTCGACGGAGGCTGGGGCAACTGGGAAGGGTGACTTCGCCGGTGATCGATCGGTGATCCGAGCATCGAGCGATCACTCGATCACCGCCCCATCTGCGAACATGCGACCTTTGGCGGTGGTAAAAAGCCGCCCACTCTGCCATCGTTCCGCGCTCGGGCCCAGCCGGCGTCAGCGCGGGCAGACCCGGGAAAGGGGCCTGGAGTCAAATGTTCAAGGAACGGTTTAACGTTCAACCGTTCAACTGGTCACCGGCCGGTCACCCCGTTCACTGAGGTCGACGTCCCGTTCAACATTCAACCGCTCGACGCCATTCCGTGCGGACAGCGGGCGGGCAGTGTGCGGGGGCGTAAGATCTAAGAGCGCCAAGGTCGCGCGCTTGGACACGAAGCATCCAGCGGGTATGGGCAGGTGTGACCTGTAAGCATTTGACTCAGCCGCTCCCAGCTCTCCAAGGCTCAAATGCACGCTATCTGGGATCGATCAGGCCTCAGCCGCAGGGCGCTGGCGGCGTGTGCGGCTGAGATCAGATCACGCTCCGACGGTCGGCGGGTGGAAAGCGACGTACGCCCGCCGTGCGTCAAATTTCAAACCCCCGCCGCCGCATCTGACACACTCCACCTCCGCCAGCTTGCTGGGCCCACACCACACGCCATCTTGACCTTGTGTATATATATGTGCCAGTACCGCCATTTGCGCGCACCGCTGCCGCACCTTACGCCCACTGAGCTACTTTTCGCCCCTCCCCCCCTCCACACCACACCCATTCGCCTCCTCCATCCCTGCGGGCCCCCATCCGCATGACGGACCACGAAGACTTGCGGCGCCATCGCCCACCTCCTTGCCGATTCTCACCAGCACCGCAACCCCCCTCGTTCCTCCCCTCCTCTCCCCCAACAGCCAAGTGCTGCCTCTCTCCCGCCCTCATCATGGTACCTTTAGCGGAAGCGACACGCCCCTCCCACCGTGAGCGGCGATGTCACCCCCATGCCCCCCACATACGCCAACAATAGCGGCGTAGCCACCCCCCTGACGGGTGGCACTACAACCCCTTTCCTCCCTTCTGGCAAAGTCTCCGGCTGGTCCACCCCCCAAGGTACCTCCGGTACCGTATCTCCAAAGGAAAAGTTCCATCTGGACTCCACTCCAGAGAAGGAAGAGCCACTGGAGCCACAATGGAAGATTGTTACCTGGAACGTGCGGGGCGATGCCGACCTCGAGAGTGCAGATCAACTGGACCCGCTCGACGATCCTGACAACCCCAAATCGTGGCCTTGTGGAAGAGGTCAATGATCATCGGGATTGTGGTTGGCTGCTCCGTCTGTGGCACCACTTGCTCCTCCATGGCCTCGAGCGGGTACGAGTATATCCAACGGGACTTTCACGTTCCTCACGAGGTTGCCCTCCTCGCTGTCAGTCTCTTTGTCCTGGCACTAGGAGTAGGCCCAGCAGTGATTGGTCCGATCTCAGAGGTATGTCTTCTTTCTCCCTGGCTTTCTTTCGCCCGGGACCGAGAATTTTGGGAAAATGGTGGCTGACTTTAAGATTTGGTCCAGTTCCACGGACGCCGTAACATCTATATCATTTCTTTGGTGGATTTATCTTGTTCAACTTTCCCGTCGCTTCGCCAACAATCCCGCCGTCTTCTTCATCTTCCGATTTGTGACTGGCGTATGTACGTCGGCCTTCCTCAGTGTTGCCGGGGGGTGTGCACGATATGTTTCCTCCGTCGCAATCCTTCGAGCCGATGGCTATCTTCTCTGCTGGTGTACGTTTTCTTCATGCTTAACCATGCATCATCTAACACCATTTCTGAGCACAGCCGTTCCTTGGACCCGTTCTCGGCCCCCTTATCTTTGGGTTTGTCGATTACTTTACCAACAACTATCGCTGGAGCTTCTACGTCATCATCATCTGGGCCACTGTTCTCTGGCTCGCCAATTTGTTCCTCTGCCCAGAGACGTTGGCATCCGTCATTCTCACCCGGCGTGCCAAGAAGCTGAGGGAAGAAACACGGGACCCCCGCTGGGTTTCTCAAGCTGAACTGGACCGGGGTGACCGCACCCAAGTTCAGACACTCCGTTTGTTCTTAGGGCGCGTACCCCAGTTGCTGAGGGAACCCATGATGATCTGTCTCTGTGTCTGGAGCTCCTTCCTCCTGGGTGTCACCTATCTCTTGATGCAAGCGTGCCTTATGTGATGAGGCTACATGGCTTCCTTCTGTGGCAATGCGGACTTTCCTTCGTCGGACTGACCGTGGGAATGCTACTGTGCATTGCCACCGTGCCCCTCTGGAGAAAGTGGTACGACGTCTCAGTGGCCAAGACGGGCCATGCCGAGCCAGAAAAGCGGCTTCCTATGGCCATGGTGGGAGGTGTGCTGACCACTTTGGGGCTGTACTTGTTCGGCTTGACGTCGTTCAAACACGTCCACTGGGTTACCCCAATCATCTCCCTCATTCCGTTTGGATACGGCATTCTTCTCGTCTTCATTGCCGTCTTTACATTTACGGGCGAAGTATGGCGCTCCAAGGCCGCCTCGGCCTTGGCTGCCAACGCACTCTGCCGATGTACCTCTGCCGCCGCCTTCCCCCTATTCAGCGTGCAAATGTACAACGGTCTCGGTGCTGTTGGCGCCTCGCTGCTTTTGGCTGGTGTAAACACCATCATGATCCCCATTCCATTCGTCTTTTGGAAGTATGGGCCTCGGATCCGCGCCAAGAGCAAGTATGCCGATTAAACCCTCTCTTTTCTCTCAACCATTTTCATTCCCTCGTGCAACTCGCCGCGCTGAACAATTTTTGCGACTGTGCTGGATGCGCACCGCAAACGCTCTTCGTGTTGTATCAGATGGATGCACTGTCAGCTGGCACGATATAGACAAGACACTCTTTGCTCGAACTATTTGGCCTCCCTTTAAAATCGGGTCGATGGTGCCACACCGAACACACCTCTCTCTCCATTCCCTTGTGCTTCTGGAACCGTCTCTCTCAGCATATCTCTTGTGAATTTCTCGACTTCTTCCCTCCCCCCTGGACTCCCCCGTTCATCCGTGTTTTATCCACTCGAATAATCATACCGTCCTTTGGTCCATTAGTTGTTGTGTGAAATTGCTTGAGCGATTGGCCTAGTTTGTAGCTTTGCTTAAGACGCTTGCCGCCGCCGTGAGAGGTTCTTGAGAGGCGCCTCCTTATGTTTAGCTGCCGTTTGTTTTCTCGAACTACGCTTACAACTTCATCGGACCAACGTTCAATGTGATCACTTCGAACAATGAGATCATATGCATTTCTGTCATCTCTACTCTGCGTCCATATGTCATTGACAGAGCTTAAGGCTGGGACAGGGGAAACGCTACGTCTAAACCGAACCGTTCATCTTGCGGGGTTTACTTGGAAGCGTCACCAAGGTTAAGGAACCAGGGGGATCGCCAGGATATCAGGACCCTCTGGTTCTCGCCATTTGGTCCCGTACCCTATAGGTAACGCGTGCCAGTGGACATTAAAATCCCCCCCATGATCAGTAAAAACAGGCCAGCATCGGAACAACTAATGCAGGAATGTCGGATTCTCCTTGTTGAAAGGATTGCAATACTGTAGAAGACCCGAGAGCACCATTGCACATGAGAGCTACGGAGAGGCTAGAGAATATCCTCCCCTCCAGGAAGGAGAATATTGGAAAAGGAATGAACCGGGAAGATCCAGGCTTGGGCTACCGGCGCCACTACACCAATGTGGCGCCCCCAACCGCTTTGCTACCATTCCATCTGTTCGAGACTTCGCGCATGTCCTCTGGTAACACGTACATGCAGAGCAAAAAAATGGACGAATAGGGAATCGAACCCCAGACCTCACACAGGCGCCAACTTGAATGCGAAGCGTGCGCTCTACAACTACTGAGCTATCCGCCCAAGTTGATACATCTGAAACAATAGACCCAAAATACTTTTAAATCTTTTGATTAAGATCGTTCGCTTTCATTCATCGGTTGAAGTCAATGTCCCAAATTGTGGGCAAGTCGTGCCCCACCCTCGTTGTCATGTGTTTTCACAATACCGCAATACCGTGCCAAAAGGTACCTCAATAACTTTGATTTGAAGAGGGGGCGGAGGCCACTGAGGCTGGCCTGACAAGAGCCAGGTCACATACTCGATATCCTGCCCTTCCAGCGCCAAGTGACTGAGGTTCCCGCGGCCTCCGCCCGGTACCACACCAGCGCCCGGTCCAGGCCGTGGGTATGGTCCCCGGGGAAAATTGGACAAGATTGTGGTAGGTCGGACGGGCCAGGTTTCTAAGACTTGCGATGCCGCGTACGCCTCAATCAAGGCGCGCACATAGCAGCTCGTAGCAGCTGGGGTTAGGTAGCCTGTGTTGTTTTGTCGATGGTCAGTACGAACATCACGAGGGATGGAACAAAGAGGAAATTGGGAGAGCGTACGCTGTCGCATTGTTCGATAGGTATTGTCTGCAATCTTCTGTGCCACTTGATCCTTTTCTTGCAGTTCATCCAGAGTTTGCTCTACCCCTTCAAAATACGGGCCAGGGAGGACGATATTGCGATCCGGGGATTCTGGGTTGGGGACCAAGGCAGGATGGAAGTGTTGGGTCCACTCGAGGGGATGGGCGATCACAACGGATCGGCAACTGAGCAAGTACTTGCCTCGTCCCGAATACGAGTTGCCTTCAGACTGGATAAGAAACTTGTGCGCACAATGTTCTTGCATGGAATGGGCCGCGCAAGCCCGGGTCGGATGGAATGACGTCTCTTTTACATCAAATCAAAGAGGCGGTGCGACGTATCGCTCCGTGCTCGCTCCAGAAGGTCCAATCGCACCGGATACAAATTCGCATATCCACGCCAGAAAGCTCGACTTTGTCGCCCACCCCATGGATGGCGTTCCGTCACGTTGTCTGCCAGCATCATGTAGTTTCCCATCCCCGTGATGCCTGCCTCGGGCCATCCGGCAAACCCAAAGTCGGGCGCCAACCATTGTCCCTTGTCTGGGGCGTCGGCTGTCGGGGTGGCTAGCACCCACGCGCTCGGTTCATCAGCAGCAGCACCATCTTTGTCGGCCGTGCTCACCACCCATTCCGTGTCCGGCAATGTGTGAGGGCTGGCGACAATGGCCTGGTACACCAGGCTCAGCACACCCAGGATGCGCGAGTCGGAGCCTGCCTGAAGACCCCGCACGTACAAACGGTTTTGGTATAGCACCAGATGGGCTGCGCCCCACCGATCTCCCTCCTTGTTGACCGTGACCGCGGTCCGTTGCACATCCTCATACTGAATCCCCCCTTGGCGAGCCAGGCCTGAGTGTTGCTCGCCAGCTGCGGCATGAGCGCAGGGAACTCCCATTGACACGTTGCATGGGACATGGTGTGCCGGTCTTGTTTGTTCGTCGGAAGCCCGCCTCGTCCACTGTCCCACTCGCCCACGGGGGACGTGCCCCATTGTCGTTCGCCACGGTAAAGCGGGCTAAAACTAGGATATTTTTCCCGTGCCAGTTGGTTCAGTATCCCGCTCCATGCAAGCAAGAGTGAGGTAGCGATAAAGACGCTCAACAGGAGTGGCAGCGCCAGCCTTTGCACCTGTTCCCGCCGTAGAGTGCGGGTCCGGCCAGTAGAGTGATTGCTGGGGATCGTCGTGGGAAGAGTAGAGGGATTGCTGGGGGTCGTCGTTGGAAGGTTCTCCTTCTGGGGCTCCCTCTGTGACCCAAGGGAAAGGAGTAGATGGGCAGGTTCACTTAAGAGGCGCATATGGCCCTCTCGACGGCGGCCGACCTTGGCTAGAAGCCTAACAAGGCCGAGCATGGTGGATGAAGAGAAGCAAGGAGAGCGAGAAAGGCCACAGAGGGTCTGTTTGATTAGACCAACGCAACTGATTATAGTTTCTCGTTTCCGTCTCATAGATTTCCTTTACAAAAGTCGCTTGTCCTTCTAGGGGTTTTGATGTGACAGCCGTGGGCGACCCAGTGCCTGATGGCATTGTGGAGAGTGGGCACTTTGCGCAAGAGCGCTCGACGCTCGTCGTTATCAACGTCCTCGTGTCATTTGGTGCCAATTGAGGTGGGCACAAGCGCGGTGCCCGTTTCAGACACACGACTGTATACAGGGTTGTCTAGCTGAGGCAGCAATCGAGGGACTCGGAGATGAGTCTCATCGTTTGCCACAGGCACAATGCATCACGAATCAAGCCTCAAGCGTCCTTTTATTAATCAAAGATAGGTGCTTGAACGCCAAGCTACTAGGCACGTTCATCGTTCTTCCAGCAACTCAAAGTCATCGACGATATCTCCAAGCATACGGGATGGTGCATGAGGGACTTGTGGTTCAAAAAAGATGCCTTTTGAATACGCCAATTGCCTCTGGTGTACCTCTCATATCTATAAGTGGGCACACCGATAGTCGCGGAAGGGTTTTTTCTGGGGGGAACGGGAGGTGTGGCGACTGTTGTAGTTGTGCCTTTTCTTTTTCTACCCAAACCATCCTCTACTATATACCCTCCAGGCCTCTGGGGCTCGGGCGCTGACGGATGGTGACTGCAGGAAGTGGTGCACAAGCAGAGACTAGTAGTGAGTCATGCCATCAAAAAACACTCAGCATATGGACAGTAACTAGCAAGGGAGCGAGAGAGAGGACGAGGAAAAACTTTCTAAAAACGCACAACATATTCAGCATCATTCCACTGCGAAAATTCGCTCTCACGGCATGGCAGGAGGTTACTCAGAGCCATCCACGAGCGAGAACGGCGGGGGGGAGGCTTGCCGCTGGTGCCTGTGGATGGCTCCAAGGGACATTGGGTGTCTTGGGGGGTGTTCGATAATTTGATCAGAGCAAAAAAATGGTCAATATGAGGCTTGAACTCATGACCTTGGCATTACCAACACTCCGAACAAGTGGATGTATTAATACAATGACCAACTGAGCTAATCGACCAGTTGTTACTCGCAGAACTGGTACTATTATTGTCGTAATCAGCAAAATAGGGGCGCAACGTTCTCGGCTGTTCATTGGGTCCGCCGACTCGCTCTCGGCTGTAGATGGTACCTGGATTCATGAATCTAATCGCTGCCGAACTAGCCTCTCAAAGTGTCGCTCTGCTTCTCTGCGCCGCCCCCTCAGCCACTGCCTCGGCAGCCCAATGGACATGCGCCATCGCCGGCCGTGTTGCAGAGAAGAGCAGTCAAGAGAGTCTAAGGCACGCGGGACACAACCTATCCACGCCCCCATCATCCACGATTGCATCGAAATGACCCATTGACGATAGGTGGCACATGCACATTTTGGCAGTTTTGGCAGAGCCGACGCCTAGTCGCGCTCCACAATGTCCTGGATCCGCTCCGCCGCCTCGCGGATGGCCTCCTCGGAGCCAGACAGGCTGATCACGCCCCCCTCGCGCGCAACCGTGATCCGCGCCCCCGTCTCGCTCTCCAGCGTCTTCAGCGTCCGGCCCTGCCGCCCCACCACCATCCCCGCCGCGCTCGGCGGCACCACGAGTGTGCCCTGGTACGCGCCTCCCACCCGCGCCTCCTCCACCGCCAGCTCCACTTCGCCCCGCCCGCTCCAGCGCCGCCTCGTCCTTCCCGTGCAGCGTCCAGGTCACCGTCGTCGTCAGGTCCACCTCCGACACCGTCAGCTCGCCCACCTCCGGCTCGTCGTCGATCCGTGCAGCCGTACCATTGCTCGCTCCTCCCTGGGCAGATCCACGGTCACGTTCGAGTCCGAGCGGAGCGAGCGGAGCAGCTTGAGGCTGGCGACCTGCCGCGACAACGCGGCGGGCACCTGGATCTCCTTGCTCACACCAGGCGCAGCCGATTTGCTCAGCGCCGCGCCGGCCGCCTCCACCGCTTCGGGCGAGCCACGCACCTTGACAATTTCTTCGGCCGGAGCCCCCTCCAGATCCGACGCATTCACCGGCCCCCGCCGAGGCGTACAGCTTCGAGCCTGGGAAGAACACGCGTACATGGTGCTCCGCTTCAAACTCACGCAGCCGGCTGCCGCCACCACGGCCAATGAGGTTGCGGTGCTGCCCAGTAGGAACACGCACACCCTTCGTCACCTCGCGCGCGCGCAGCTGCTGTCTCGGCGGCCTTCTCCAGCTCGGCGGCCTTGATCTTGCTTGCGACTCCGGCCGGCGCCGCACAACCACTTCGTCCGACTTTTCGCTCCCCCGGCGCGGGAACGAGACATACTGCATTGCCAGTTCTCGTCCCCGCCGGCACGGATCACAAGGTCCCGCACCCCGCTGCCACGGACACCAATCAGCTGGCCGTGCAACGTCGAAGGAACCTCGACGGCTATTCAAAGTGTCAGTTTCACACGCCACGATGACACGCACGGAGGCAGCACATACTGTAGGTAACCTCCTGGCCCCCTCTGCGACGATCTTCTCGATTTCCTTGCGTGCTTTGGCGATGGCCTCCTGGTTCCACGGATCTTGACTTCCCCTGCTCTGCATCCCGCACGTGGTCCAGGTCAATCTGCGCCCCGGACTCCTCCCGCAGTTGGGCAATGTTCGAGCCAGCACGACCCAGAATGCGCGCCACAGCGGCCGGGGGAACCGGAAGGGTGAGAGTATTGTTGTGCTCGGCTTCGTAGGCAGCCAGTTCAAGAAGTTCGGCCTTGGCAGAAGCCACGCCCTTCTTGCCACCACGGAGATCACCTCGTCGGCCTTTTGCTTGCGCTTGCTGTCCTCCCGCTGTCCTCCTCCTCTCTTCTCAGCCGAGGACGGGGAAGATAATGCGGACCGCGTACTTCTCTTGCAAGCGGGTCACGTATTTGCCACCCTGCCCAATCAGCGAGCCATGGAGCGAAGGGTCCACCTTGAGCGTGATGCTCGTCTCGTCCCTCCAGACGCTCCATCTGTGCACGCAGTCGCCGCTCTGCCTCCCCGACATTCTCCTTGCGGCCCGTAAGGATCACCCACCGGCGCTTCTTCGCAGCACCCTCGGTGGCATCGCCCACATCAACCTTAACGCCCAACTCGTCACGCAGCTTGCTGATTGCCGCACCGTTCTTCCCGATCAGGTGAGGGACATAGGCTGCCTCCACCTGCAACGTGGCCTGGAACCCATTGACGATGGCATCTTGCTCCGCCTCTTCAGCCAGCTTCTTGATGGCCTCAGCGACGCGGTGGGCTTCCGTCGACGGCCCACGCACCACATCTCATCTCATCCTCCGCCACACTCTTCTTACCCGTCGAGCCAAGCGTGACAGCCACGGCCTTCTCTTCGCCAATCAGGCATTGAGCGTGGTCCCGTTCGGGCCGAGGATGGCGCGATGCAGCTTGGCAGGCACACGCAGAGTCAAAGACTCCATGTCCGCCACCGTGGCCGCCGTAGCCTCGCTGTTCCTGCACCGATGCAAGGGCAGCTGCCGCATCGCTCGGCGAGCCCCCAGCGGGCGTGGTGTAAACAAGCACCACCTCCGATGCCGCAGGGTCGTCGGCCTCGAGCGCGTTCGCCTCAGGAGGGAAGAGAACATTGACATGCTGCGCCTCGTACTTCTTAAGGTTGGACGCCTTCTTGCCAATGATGTGGCGGTACAAAAGGGGATCAATGGTCAAGCGTCCCACAGTGCTGGGCGGGTGCGTAAGCACCAGTTGCTCCACCTCGGCGCGCACCTTGGCTACAGCCTCAGCATCGGCACCGGTAATTTCCACCTCGGTACTGCCTTCGCGGGGGAGGAAAACCTGAACGCCCTCGGCGCTGGGAAGGTGACCGTACGCAGCCAGCGCGCCAGCACGGCCGCATGCGCCGCATCGGCCCCGGCGGCCAAATCGGCGCTCTCCACAGCAACGGCATTGGCCTTGGTAATCGTCGCGCTCAGGCCGACGGGCAGCGCGGCCGCCGGGCCACGCAGCGTCACCACATCCGACTTGTCCGAAGCCGAGCAATTTCAATGCTGCACCCCGTCTGCGCCAAACATCTGCCGCATTCTCACCAACGAGGAAACGGTGCTGACGCTTGGGAAGTTGCAGAGCCAATGTCTTGTAGGTGCGCTTCATGTCGGCCACCTGGCGTTGGATGTGGGCGACAACGCGCTGCACGCACCGCATCCCGCTCACCAGACACAACAAGCGAAAGGTCGCGCTCGCGCTCGCCCGTGGAAGCACCCTCTTTGGGCGGGAGGAAGCGGCAGGGGGAGGAATACGAACTTTGATCTCGCCATTGCCCAGCTCGGGTCGGACTCGAGCTGAACCGTGCCGCTGTTCTTGGGCCCGGCCAAGAAGGGGAAATAGACACGGTCAATGTCCGTCAGGCGCTGAGTGATCTTGCTGGTGCGCTCTGCGACCAGGGCAAGGATCTGGTCGCGGGCAGCACCCGCATTGATCTCATCGCCCTCGATCGTCACGTCAATTTGCTCGGCGTTGGCCCAATCGTCCTCGTCGTGCACAGGCGCATCCGAGGTGCCTTGGGGATGTTGACCTTCACTCCGGTGGCATCGGTAATAGCACGGAGCGTCTTGCCCTTGGCGCCAATCACATGCGCACCGACCGGCCGGGATGGGCACGGAAAGGACGACGTGCTGAGCCAAGGAGGTGCTGAGCTCCTTCTTGGCAGCCGCGAGAGCCTTCTCACTAGCGCTGCGGAGAATAAAGGTGGTCGTCTGCAGCTTCTGCGTCGTGCTCGCCTCGATCGTCACGGCATTGGCGTGGGCACCGAGACCCGTGTTGGCCGTGTGGGTAGGGCCACCGTACTTGGCGCGCAGACGGGCAAGCACCTGCGGGACCTTGCTCGCCAGGGCGGGGTGGTGGGAAGGACAAGGGTGGTGGTGTGCTTGGTGCGGTGGATGACGGGGCGCTTCCGGTCCAGACGGGCGCACGCACGGGGCCGCCGAGGGCGGGGAAGTCTTCTGCCGTCGGCGGGGCCGCCGCCTGGGCAGGGCCGGCACGCGCAGCGGCGGCAGGGCGGGCGGGGGCGGGGCGGGCAACAGCACCGGCGCTGCGTCCGCCGAGCGAAGGGAAGGGGTCGACGACGGGCAGCGCCGGGAAGGGGTCGACAGCAGGGCGCTGACGGCGGCGTCAGCGTGGGCATGCGCGGCGGCAGCGTGCGCAGCCTCGAGCTCAGCGGCCGTAACCATGGCGATGGAACAGGTTGGGCAGAAGGCGGCGGGCGGGGCCAGGAAGGATTAATGCATTCGGCGGGGGGCGACGTGGCAACCCTAGCACGCCGTCTTGCACCACATGGCGTGCGCGGCACGGCGCCACTGTGACGTGGGTCTTCTTTGGCGGGTGGGATGCTGAACGTCTGAACGACGGTCCACCGAACGATGCGTTTGGGCCGAGCACTGACGATGGTGTGTAGGAGCGCCTCTTCCGTGTGTAGGTATGTCTGTCAGAGTGTCTGTCTCTCTGTCAGTGTGTCTGTCCCTGTTAGGTTGTCTGTCTGTTAGGTTGTCTTCTGTCTTCTGTCTTCTGTCTTTGTCTTCTGTCTTCTGTCTTCGTCTTCTGTCTTCGTCTTCTGTCTTTGTCTTCTGTCTTTGTCTAGTTCTGTCTTCGTCTTCTGTCTTCTGTCCGTCCGTCCGTCCATCTCGCACGCAACCTCACGCAACCGTCTCACTTGCAAACATGCAGCATCCTTTTTACTTGGTCCCCACCAGCTTCACATCAACACCAGCGTCGCGTTCGCGGGGATCGGCCCCGCGCCGCTGCGGCCGTAGCCCATCGCAGGCGGGATGGTCAGGCGGCGTTCGCCGCCAACCCGCATCCCGGCCACGCCAACGTCCCAGCCCTTGATCACCTGCCCAGCACCCAGGCGGAAGGCAAACGGCTTGCCGCTCGTGTTCTGGTCAAAAATCTTGCCCGACGTGAGCTTGCCCACGTAGCGCATCGAGATCCGCGCGCCCTTCTTGGCGACCGGCCCGGTGCCAACCTTCTTGTCCTCGACAACCAAGCCGCCCTCGAGCGTGCGCTTGGAAGAGGATTCCTCCTCGGGCTTGTCGCTCTTCTTGGGCTTCTTCTCCTCCTTCTTCTCCTCCTTCTTCTCAACCTTCTTCTCAACCTTCTTTTCGGCCGGAGCTTGGGGAGCCTCAGCCGCCTCCCCGTTCTGCGCACGCAGCTTCTTGTTCAGCCGCTTCTCTGCCCCTTGGAGAGCGTTAGGGTCCAGGCCCTCGGCCTCCGCGGCCGCAGCCAAATCGGGGTGGGTCACATCCCCGTCCTCCTCCTGGGCGCGCGCACGCTTCCCAGTCGTCTTGGCGGGTTCAGGCTCCTTCAGCTCCTCGATCCGGCCCGACGCATCCTCCTCATCCGAAACATCGCCCCCGGCCAGGATGCGCTTCAAGTCTGCACGCAACGAGAGGGCGTCAGTGTCGTTGTCCGCGTCGGAAAACTCTTCGAGGATCGACCCCAGATCCTCCTCCTCCTCCTCCACCTCTTCGTCGTCGTCGTCGTCTCCGGAAGAAAGCTCACCCTCATCCTCGCTGTCCTCATCCGAGGTGATCTCCTCATCCGACGAAGGCTCCTCGTCAAACCCAGGAGGGGGAGCAAGGTACGAGCCAATCACGTCCACCGCCTGCTTGGCCCCGGCGACACTCAGCGCAACCAACTCCTCCGACGAGATCTGGAGGTTGAGCGTCACCTGCTCCGTGTGGCCGGCGGTGAGACGGGCGACAGCATACTCCTTCTCCTCCACCTCACCCTCCAGGTCGTCTTCGTCATCGTCGTCCTCAGACTCAGACTCAGGCTCAGCCGCCTTCCCCTTCTTGCCTTTAGGGGCCTTTTGAGGCGCCTCCTCCATCTCCTCGTCATCGTCGTCGGCGTCCGAGTCGATCTCGTCGTCCGAGTCCCAGTCGTCCGAGACCTTGACATGGTGCAACTTGAGAATCGTCGTGCCCTTGGCCGGGGCGTCCGAAGCAAAGCACACGTTGGTGATCACCACGTCACGCTCCGTGTCAACGGGAACCGGCTCGCCCGGCTCAATGCGCATCGCAAACAGTTCAACAGGAGGTGCAGCCATGGTGGGTTTTGGGTGGGGTAGTAGTGTGGTGGTGGAGCGACGGGCAGGCGGGCTGGCATCGTTTTTTTATAGACTGCTTGTACACTGCCGAAGGGGAAAAAATTCGGTTCGGTGCAATGGGACTGCGTTCTATCTACTACTGGCCATTTCGAGCGCATTCAATATTCACCAGCTGCAGCCAGCGGAAATTTGAAATCTTTTGGTGCCTGGGCTACCCTTATGTACTGGATCCCATCCCTTCCTCAAGCTTCTCCCCTGTGATCTGCGGCCAATACGGTTCTCCTCTGCAACAACCTGCTTGAGAAAGATTGGGTTGTGTTTGCGTTCTGCCAACTCAATTCGCTCCTCACATCCTTCACCAGGTGGGAGGGATCGCACCGCCCGGGGCAGGTTCATGCGGGCACGTACTCTAGTGACTGTGGGTTGCTGGCTTCCTGTGGGCGACAGCCTGCACCGCATCATCTCAAAGAAAAAACAAAGCGGTCAAGGAATCGTATAGCTACAATAGGCTCAGCTATTGGATATGTTTGTGTGTGTGTTCCATCAGCGTCTGACATTATAGGTTGGATTGCTTGTTAGAGGTCCCGGACGTGAAAGCCCGAAGATAGCTTCGATGGACAAGGAAAGCAAGCGGGCTGATTGAAAGGTGGACCTTCTCTCGAAGAGCGCTCCAGGGATCAAAAGAGAGCGAGTAGTCGTAAATAACTCTTGTTGGAAGACATGAATTGGGGCAAAGAGAAGAGGAAAAAGCCGATTGTGTGGGTATTATATAGACGTTAACCAGAGTATAGCAGACAGGCATCGCTCCTGTTGTATATATTTCTCACTACTATACTCGTTGGTAATCATACGTTGAATAAGCGTTTGCAGAAGCCTCAGAAAGGTCGGATACACTACGAATCTATCTATCTCTAATGGGGGACGAGCCGATGTTGTTTTCTATTGGTAATAAGCTACTAAGACTTTGGTGATGCAATATATGATGGCTTGGGTCCCACCTTTCCTGGTGCACCTCCCATTGTGCAGAGAAACCGTGTCTAATGGGCCTCTGGTTGTACCACAGTCTGCGCCGTTCACGAGATCGTGCTACTTGTGAGTTTTTTGGGGAGCTTGATAGATCCCTCCAACAGTTGAGGGCCCCAAATCGCACCTCAAAAAAGCCAATTGGATGCACAGGGGGAAGCAGCATGATCTGATTTTGTCAGATCGATATCAGAGATGGCTATTGTGTAGCAAGACGAAGACAGCTCTCACAAACAAGAACCGGGCCTACTAAAGGTGTCCATACCAGTTTGATCAAACAGCGCTGCAGGTACGGACGGGTAGAAAAGAGTGTGTGCAGAAGACTTCAACAAAAACATTTTGTACGAGAGAGGCCGGAGATTTTGCGCTTGATGACCATCAAGTGAAGTTCAAGTTGTGATGAAGGTGTAGCGCGTAGCCGTTCTTGTCCTGAGATCCAGTCAGTACTAATGCTACGTATAAGGAGAGTGTGGATGACGGTTAAGAGCCGTTCCCGTTTGTTAGACTAGGACCACAAAAACTTAGACCAAGTACGGAAAAGGGGGCATCCTGCTCACCCTGCTCTTTTCTGTTTCCCCCGCAGGTTAATGCCAGCTATTCAGCGTGCACCACTGAGGATGAACGTTCTTGCTATTACGCGACTTGCTAACTTGGCCGGGAGCACATCATCGTTGTGTAACCAATGGCAAGTTTTGCTCCCCACTGGGTTTAAAAGGACAACTGAGTGACCGACAAACACATTCAGCGTTTTCCAACGTGGTAAAAGGGTGATATTGATCAATGATTTCAGAAAATGTACTCTCCGATAGTTTAGTGGCTATGACACGTCCCTGTCATGCTGTGGACGTTCGGACGAGACCCGGGTTCGATTCCCGGTCGGAGAGTTTTTTTTATGAACGTCTGTTGGAACCTTATCTATGCTATAAGACGGGGGTATGAGGCTCGACGTGCACCAGGCCCCTCAGGCTCCGACCTCGTATGCGTAACATACCGTTCAGCCACCACTATTAGCATCCACAGCATTACTACGGTACTCCTCTTCTAATAGTGCCACGCGTCATTAACGTCATTGCACACACGTATAGTCCCAAGGGGGAAGCCGAGAATTTTCGAGCCTGGCCAAAAGCCCACACGCTTCTCTTGTGTCTCCTTTGGCCTGGTGATGGGCCAGGGCCGGGGACTTCGATGAATCAGAGAGGCAGATCAAGGGGGCTATCATCTTGTTGAGGGATTCTGGGAGAGGACGAAGGAGGGCCCAAGCCTGCGTTTTCTGGCACAAAAGTGGCGAATAACTAGTAATGTCGTCTGACCCCCGGCTGCCGTTGCTGTCTGTGTCGCCTTCCCAACCTGTCCTCTATTATAGGTGCACGGACTGCAGGCATTTCAGTCTTGCCCGATCCGGGGCATATACGGAGCCTTGTCTTCTGAAGAGAGGGTCTCGCCCATGAGATTTCGACAGAGAGGCGCCCCACTCAGAAGAAAACCAGTTGGATTCACACCCCCAGGTCCTGCACCGAACGAGTATAATGATGCGCAAAGGATCGCACGGCACCGCGTAATAGTCATTTTGTATCTATATGCTATAGCTGTGGTCAAACGACAACCCCAAGAAACCCAGGAGGAAAGGCATGGCGAAGAAAATCATTTGAGAAGAGAAGACTCGACGAGAGACCCACGGTCAGGTTCGGGACTGACAGACATAATCAGGGGGGTGGGACGGGGGCGTGTTGATTGAGAAACACGTAAAAGGCGGGAGAAGCAGGACTCAAGTTCATACCGTGGTTCGTACAGTGGTTCGTACCATGGGTCGTACCGTGGTTCGTACCGTGGCTCATACTGTGGTTCGTACCGTGGCTTATACCGTGGTTCGTACCGTGGTTCATGCCATGTCGTTTGCGAATCAGCCATCTGTCATATGCAAACAGAGCACCACGGATACGTGCAAACTCCAGTAAAGAGCAGCACTGGATCACGCTCAAGTCCAATAAGTGAGTAAGCCCGACGTTCACAAGAAGAAGCAACTACATAGAGGCGTTATAAGCCGTAGTCAAGCGTAGAAGACATAATGCGTGGAACAAAGATGAATGCAGAGAAACCATAGGGTACAGTGCAGGGGGGGGGGGATATAGACGGGATGAACCCGTGAGTGCACGGGATAGACTTCATCGCTGGGAGGCATGGTGCACTCATGCAAGAGGGAATGATGAAGCATAGGTAGGTGGACTTAGAAAAAGGGGTGGAGTGCGGGTAGATGCAAGTGACGCCGGAAAGGGGAGATGACAGCAAGGAAGCAGAACCGTCGAGCGATAGCCCAACACATGGACTGACTCTTAGCTGTCGTCCGACGACGCATACTTAGACGCAGCACGGATCGAGGGGCCGATCCGGAAGAAGATGAAAGGAATAGGGGCCATGGCGCAGCAGACAAAGGCCATAAGACAGAACGCCCACTGGTTGTGCATCTTGTGGAACATCTGGTTGCTGAACAACGGAACCGACGCACCACACAGGGAGCGGGCCAAGGTCTTGGCAGCCAAGGCGGAGGCCGCCTGGCGCGGTAGACATCGACAATGTACGCGTTGGCGGAAATGTAAATGCAGACAAAGGCAAAGCCCATCGGGATGAGAGAAATCATCGACCCAGCCCAGTGCACATGCGGCATGCTGGTCCACGCCAGAATGAACATCGACAGCGGCAGGACGATCGCACCGACCATCATCAGGGGAAGACGGTCCTCTGGCGTGTTCTTACGCTCCATCCCACGGTTGCGGTACCACCGCTCGTGTACTAAGTACACGTACATGTTGGCCAGCACAATTCCGACCACAAGCGCCAGGAAAATGAGACCCACCTCACCGGCGTTGAAGCCGTGGCCCTCGGCGTAGACGATAGGCAAGGCAAAGAAGAGAAGATACAGCAGAGCTGAGGCGAAGGGATCAGTACAAAATCAATCGTGGAAAGAAAAGGGAAACGTACCATAGACCAGGCAGAGATAGCCCGAGAAGAGGATGAGCATCGGCTCACTGACCAGCATGAGTAGAGGGATGAGGAGAGAAGTCTGCACGATCTCCTTAGTGGAACGCTTGCCCACACGCTCATTGGCCGTCGAATAGCGTTCATCTCCCGTGTCCTTGCGCAGCTTCTTGGCGCGCTTCTTGAGGATAACAGGAGCCAAGGTCTCAGGTGCAAAGAGACTGATAATGAAGATGATGCCCGTAAATGCGAACAGAGTCCAGTAGATGTACTGCCACGCTTTGGGGCTGTTGGTGCCCGTCTTGATGTAGCCACCGATCAATGGGCCGACGGCTGGACCGACAAAGATTACGGACGAAAACATGGCCATGGGAACACCCTTTTGCTCAGGCCTCCACACATCTGACAACGACCCGCCCACGTTGGTCATGGGGGCAGAAGCGGCGAGACCAGCAATCATTCGCCCCGACAGGAGGGTGGCAATGTTCTTGGCCAATGCACACTGCATGTTGAAGATAAAGTAGAGGAAGCCACAAAGCAGGTATACGGGTTGCCGTCCGATCATCTCCGACAGCGAAGCAAAGAGCATGGGGCCAAAGCCAAAGCCGCAAACAAAGAGGGTAATCGACAGGTTGATGGCCTCACTAGAGACATGCAAGTACTTAGCTGCGCCGTCCAGGTCACCGGTGGGCATCGAAGAGCCAATGGCGACCGTGAAGCACAAGAGCGAGGTGAACATGGTGATAAACCACTTGCGGCTGGTGGCCCAGTTCTTGGGGTTGGCCGGTCGTTAGGACTAAAGTCGACGAGGAAAGGGTCATTTTGGTCGGCCTGCTCTTCCTTGTCGATCGGTCCCTGTCTCCTGACTGACCAACTGCGCTCACCATCGTGGTCGAGGGCGGCATTGTCGCTGGTGGGCTGGGGCATGCGGTCAGGAATCTTCTCATCCTTCAGCTGCTTAAGGCCTCATCGGGGAGGAGGTGCGGTCGGACTCGATGGACGCAGGGCGCACGGCATCGTCAGCGGCAGCCATGGTGGGCGTGCGATGGAGCGGACAGGAGGGGCGGGGGCGAAAAGGCGGGCTGCAACCGCGGGTGGGAGGGAGCTTTATATACGGGGGGGCTTTTGGCTCCCATGTTGGCTGCTGGATGGGATAGTGCCATGCGGGCGGTCTGCTGCGAGAGAGCTATCTGTTGCCGTGTCGTTCCATCGACCCAAGGCTCACGGGCCCTATGCCCGTCCGATCAGAAACACATCGTTTCCGTAGCCTCTCTTTTTCAACGGGGCGCTCCTGTGGCGCTTGCGTGTGGAGGAAAGAAACACTTGAAGCGTGAAGCTTGACCAGTGATCGCTGATCCTGGCCAATCATCCTTCGGGACCCAGCAGTGCACTGCCCCTCTGCCCTGGGGCCGATCAGCCATCGGCTGATCCCCGCGTGTGATGCATGTGTCAGATGACCGGTGACCGGTGACCGTTAACCGGGAGTTGGCTCCCGGTTTTCCGGTTAACGCGTAACGTTAAACCATTCCCCTCAGGCACAAAGGCTCGACAGGCAGATCTCAGCCGCCACCGAAGATCCGAGCGGCCTAGGTTTGAGGCAATCAACTAGTCAAACCCAAAAGGGCTGCCCCCCCTCCATTGGCACGGAGGCGTTCTAAGCTTGAGGCTTCATGTGCCCAGTCTCCCGCCTGTAACTAGTCCTTACTCGCTAAAGGCGCAAAGACCGGCTGTAAGTACAGGTCCTCTCAGACGACAAGAATCGGTCCCTGGTCTTACACCAAGCACATGCAAAGTGTCCCGAGCTACACTCCGAATGCCATGGAGGTCAAGCTTCAAGGCACGGAGGTCACCGTTCAACGACAAAGCATCTGCCATCTTATCCGGCGACGAAGAAAAAAGCCCCCATACGCGCCAAGGAAAGCCATCCAAAATACCTGTGTAGGCGTCGGGGAACGAACGCGTCGCACCTGGATTTGATGGACCGAATGACAGTGGTGGTGCACCAGGCAAAAAGAAGAAATCCGTCGGCACCACACTGCCCCTGCGCCCCTCAGACCCCGCGAGCTGCCCCAGCCAGCTGCCTCTGAGCCGCCCGCTGCTGCACTGCTGCATCTTCCCAGAGCACCCCAGGCGTGGCCTGATGCGTGATGGGTGGTGTATGGTACAGATTCCCGTGCGGCTGTCACATGTGTCGCATGTCGCATGTCATGCTGACCTCTGGACCGTGTGAGCGCGGTAGACGCTGAACCAGCCGCACCTGGCCAGTAAGCACAAAGGCGCCGCCACGTGTTCTCAGACCTCGCCCTGCCCCTCACATGCACATGTCACGCATCATATGCTGCCAGCACAGCGCTCCCAGCTGGCATGGGTGATCACAGCGTCTGCATTTGTCGTCGCCTCCGTCAAATATATACGCAGGCGTATCATTTTTTTAAATCCGTTTGTCGTCGCCGGTATCAAATACGTGGCTGCAACTGGAAACAGACCGTTCTGCACAGCTCTCCCGCCTAACCGGAACCGACCAAACATACTTCTTCGCACACAGCCATGCGTGTCCCCCTCGTCTCAACTTCACCCGCCGTTGACATGCAGTTGACACGCCGACATGGCAACCCCCAAGCGAGATCATTTGGTACGTTTGACGATTTTGCCGTATTAAACCGTCGTTCTTTTTGTTCCTCGCACAATCTCATCGCCGCATCTCGTTCAGCGAGCGTCGTGCCCTACCTGGTGTTGAGCGGCTGAGCTCCCTCAGCGGCGGCTCGACCTGACGCAGCCGCTTACTCTCTGCCGAAATGGCTCAAGCGCCCCTAGGGAGATCAGTGACTAGTGGCTCGCTCCGGCTCGGATGTCTCTTTGTAGACCGCAGTCCTCTTCCACCTTCTTCCCCCCATCAATAATCTGCCTTCAGGCTTCAAGCTTCAAGCTTCAGGCAACAGGCCAAAGTCAGTAGACAATACCCTCAACGTCCTCACCGTTCAACTTGACTGGCTCGGGTCCATTGTTCATAGCGTTCAACGGATTTGACTTCAACCAAACGTATTCACATGGCTTACGGTCACTGTTGTGTATGGTCGCGCTGGAAGTTGACTAGCGTTGGTTGCCGAAGATATCAATGAGCAAGATGCAAGCTGGGATGCAAGCTGATCTGGATTGGGGCGGCGTATAGAAAGGCGAACGAAAGCCAAGCAAAAGGCAAGCAAAAGGCGATGGTGATATGAAAGAGCGATGTCGAAAGAGCCGATTGGTCCGGCAGTGATGATGAAGATGAGGAAGAGACGAAAGAATGAAGAGGTTGGGGCGGTCGGGAGGTGGAAAGAGATTGGAAAGAGAGGAAGCTGCTTCGTTCACGTAGGGGGCAAAGAAAAAGCAGCTCCTCTTTATACATCCAAAGGGGGGATGCAGGATTCTAAGGGGGGAAGCAGAATGCTAAGGGCGATAAAATGGGGTGCATTGCAAGGAGAAGATCAAATGTAATTCCCCTGACGTGAAGCTCGCTGAGTACTGAATTCAACGTCCAGTACTCCCAACTTCTGTGGCCTGCATGATGCATGAAGCTTGAAGCTTGAAGCTGGGGGGGTGAAGAAGGGAGGTATAAGCAACCACAAAATGAGGCAGACAAATCGAGATTAACCCAGTGGTATGGGATGGACGCAGGAGTATGATTATCACATGTCATCGAGTGTAGCGGCTGATAAAGCGGAGAGGCTGGTCAGCGCGCTGAGCGCTAGCGCAGGCGGGGAGTGGTGGGCTGAGCCTCAGCGCTAATAGATCATCCCACTGCGCCCGACGTGGACTTCGTTAGGTGTTTTGAGTTCCATGTCGGTGAGAAAGGTGTATAATCTCGAGGACGACACCAGTCATCGAGTCATCATCACCTGATCACCGGTCACCAGTCACCGGTCACTCTAAGAACGGTTTGCGGCATGTCAAGCTTGTGAAGCTTCAAGCTCCTTCAAGCTTCAAACTTCAAGCTTCAAGCTTCAACAAAACGCACGTCATGCGTCACGTGCCCGCGAATGGGGGCGGAATTGATCGTCCCACTGTTCTTTTCCTCCTATGCTGGAGAGATCCCAGTGCCACCCTTAGGCCTCAGGCTGAGGCCTCACCACGTCAATCCAGACGGCAAGCTCATCAAGCTGACGGCGAGCTCATCAAACTGACGGCGAGTTCATCAAGCTGACGCGACGGACAACACATCAAAGTGACGGAAAGCTCATCAAGTTGACGGCAAGCTCATCAAGTTGACGGCACGCTCATCAAGTTGACGGCACGCTCACCAAGTTGACGGCACGCTCACCAAGTTGACGGCAGCTCAACAATTGACGGCAAGCTCACTTGTTGACGAAAAGCTCATTAAACGGACGGCCAGCTTATCACGCCCGCATTCTACTTGATTCTGCGCTATGGCCGACGACGTGCGATCGCTTGGGCGTCAGCAAAGCCGCGCCCGGCGCGCGCTAGTGGTGTGTGTGTCGCCACCAATGCTCTGACCGCTGGGAGCATGTTCTGCTTCCCGCTCATTGGGCCCTCGCTCATGGCCGACTTTGCGCTGGACCTCAACAGACCAACATTCTTTGGTCAGCTGCCGTTCTGGGGCAGTACCTCAGTGCCGCCGCCGTGGGGGCATTAGCGGACTCATATGGTCCTGCCCCGCTTAGCCTGGGCGCGTGCCTTTTGTTTGGCATTGGGTACGGCCTCATGGCCCAGCGCTCCTCCGCCAGCGCCGACCTCCCAGCGGCGCTCCCATTCTCCATTGGTCCCACTGTCTGGCTCGGGGCCTGCTTTGCCCTGGTCGGTGCTGGCGTTGGCGCATCCTACTTTGGTTCTTTGACAGCTGCCACTCGCGTTTGGCCCAAGCATCCCGGCTTGGCGCTGGCGCTGCCCCTCACACTGTTTAGTTTGAGCTCCATGTTTCTCACTGCTCTGGGCGAATACTTTTTGTCGATCCCAACACAGGCGACCTCGATTCTGCCCGCTTTCTCTCTTTCCTTGCAGTACTGCTTGCGGCATGCAACGGCATGGGTGCATGGGGATTCCTTGCTACCCCCGCCGTAGACGACCAGATGGCCACCGAGGTGCATGGCCAAGGAGTGCGACACAAACAACACCAGGCCCGCGCCCAGGCCGCAGCGCACCAGGCCCGCCCCCGCCCGCCGATCAGCACGCCACCGAGCGCACTTTTTGCCTGCGCCTGTCCCCACTCTCGATGAGTCAGCGAGCGTTGCCGTCATCGCGCCTCATGGGTTGCCAGTTGACGTGGAGGCCATCGAAACCGGAGAGGAACAGGCGGCCGCAAGTGGATGGAGCATCCGTTCTTCTACATCTATGCTCACCCCTCACTCCGAGTCCCTAACAGATTTTGCCAAAGCCCCCTCTGTCTGGATCCTCGCCATCATCCTTCTCACCGCTGTCGGGGTGGGGGAAATGCTAATGTCCAATGCCGGCTCCATGGTGGCTGCTCTCTATCACCACCACCCCTGCCGTCGGTGACTTTGCTGATGTCCCTGACGTGGCGCGCGGCGAGCTGCGCTGGCGCTCCCGTGCCATTTCTTGCCTCGCAATTACCAACACTCTCTCTCGCTTTGTTGTGGGGCTCGCGGCCGATGCCGTCAGTCCGGCACGGGCGGTGGAGGAGAGCGAACCCCCCGTCACGTACATTGCTAGGTGGAAGACCTACTTCCGCAACCTCCGCATATCCAGAGTCACCCTCCTCATGTGGGCCACCGGCGGAATGGGAGCAAGTTTTGCGCTGGCTGCTGTAGGGCTCACAACGCTACGTGGTCTGATGGTGCTTGCAGGGGCAGTGGGCTTCCTATATGGGGCCACCTTTACACTTGTGTCCTCTACTGTAGCCTCTGCCTTTGGCTTGTCCACCTTTGGCCGGTCGTGGGGGCTGCTGTCCTACGCCTGCGCGTTGGGTTCCTTTGCCTTCTGTATGCTCTATGCCACTGTCTCCGATGCGAAGGCCGGCCAAGACGCCATCTGTCGTCTGGGCCGCAGCTGCTACACCACCTCTTTCTCCCTTGCCGGACTGGTCACCTTGGCGGCTACTGCTCTGCTCCTCGTTCTCCGCGCAAGGTGGGGGAAGTATCTTTGATCCGCAACCAGACTCGACTTATTTCTACCACTGCCTCGCACAACCCAGCCTGCTCCGCCCCCTTGCTCATCTTCATGTACACAGCATTGATTCTCATCTGAACTCTGTATTGAACTTTCTGCTATCTTGCTATTTGCCTCTGGCCGCGTCAAGTGCTCGCCAATCCTGCCGAAGGCTCCCCGTAGCCTGCCAGGGCTGGTCTGCATCCCATATGGCGGTAGAAGGCAGCATGGCCGTCTCTGCAGCGCCTACCTATGGAACGCATCCCACCTTTTCTGCCGCCTGGAACACCGACGCGGTCGTATGAAGAGGAAGCGACACCCGCAGGCATTGGCGTTTGCTTTGGCTTTGGCAGTGTTGTTGCGTCTGGCCCAGTTACCCTTCCAACCCTCTTGCCTGAGGTTCAGGTGAAGCTTGAGGGCGAGGTCGGGCTAACCCTAGTGCACCACACACTGGCGCCATGCTGGTGGCGCCGGATGCAGGTGTTGGCTCGAAGGCGGTTCGCCGGTCACCACTGCATGCGCTTAGTCGAGGAGGGCCACATGCCCCCGAGCCGCCACACCACAGGCACCACCACCGCCACCATCACCGGCATTGACTGCTTGGACGATGCTTGCACCTCGAGCCATCTGCGTCATTGCGCCTGTGGCTGTCTACTGGGCTGTCGTGTTTATCGTCCAGCAAAATGTGGCCGGTCGGGCACATGCCGTCTCCCCGCCACGCCAGCCGAAGACGATGAGATCGTCAGGAGCGTGGGTACGCGTGGTCGTCACCCAGGCGCTGCGGGCGCTGATCCAGCTCGCATGCTGCGACCACGATAGCTTGGCAGCGGCAGATTCTGCTTCGCCTACCTCGTCGCCAGTGCACCTTACACTTATGCGCATGCTTCTTGCCTGGTGCGTGTCTATCGCATACAGCTGCAAAACGTTTGTTGAGTGTCTGCTGACGTTTGATATGGGCATGACAGGCTGCTGCTGGACGTGTGGCAGTACCTGATTCACCGGCTGTGGCATGCCAACACGTTTCTCTTTGACACCTTCCACGAGCGATACCACTCCTTTCCCGATCCTAGCAACCCGACCCCAGTCTCAACCCCCTTCCAATGCCAGTACAGCGTCCAGCCCACCAACCATCAGCACTCTTCTCATCCCAACTTTGTCTACACACTCCCCTCTCTACCCGAGTCTCCATCTCCTACGTCCGCCATCCGCACCACATGGGAAACAGGGTACGCCTCCATCTTCGACTTGTTGATTCGCGAAGCCCTCGGGTGTTGTTTGGTGTCCACCGCCCTGGGTCTCCACGTATATGAGTCGGCATTCTTCAATGCTATGGCGGCGGGAGCGGGTGTGGCGGCCATGTCCTGGTCCGATCTGCCCTTTTTGCACATGATCGTCCCATGCCCTCCTCTGCCAGCCTTACACCTGTGCCGGCCAGCAAGTGCGGCGTTCAATTATTCGATGGGCCTCAGTCCGTGGGTGGACTGGGTAATGGGCACTTATGTCTCGCCCACCACCATGGCGCAGGCTGAGCGACGCCTGGACACCATCTTGTCCATGTCCGTCTCGCCGCTGATCTGTCGCCCCGCTCAGGCCCCTTCGTCGACTGAGACATTGACGCCTTCCCTCCCCTCATCACAATCGGCGCTTCCCTTCTCCTCCTCTCCCCTCTCGTCCGTCTCGTCTGCCTACTCCTTCCGCGGCATGCGGCCGTCTCACCGTGCCCCTACCTCTGGCGATGCTTCCTCTTCCGGCGCCGTGGGCCGCCCCTTTGGCCGTCTTCCCACCCGGCGCCCACCTTCTCCTCGCTAGCCTAACTCCACTGTCCTTTTGCTTACCCTACTTACCTGTCCATGCTAGTACAGCACCTGTTTCCTTATGATATGGTATGTCTCTCTACTCGCCTGAGCCTGACTCCACGACGTTGGTTTTTGTGCTGTGCAAGCACAGCTGCCCGTGATCTCTCGCTTTCGTCTTTCCTTTTTGCATTTTTGTTGGTCTTTCGTCACCACTTTCATGGCGGGCCTGTCACGAGTCCCTTTAATCCTTTCATCTTTGACCTTCCCCCTTCGTCTGCTTCCTAACTGTCCTCTCAAGACTGGGCCCTGTGTGCACTACGTGCAACTCCTGATCCTACTTCTGTAACGAGAATTCAGCACCTTCGTTTGGCGGGCGTCTGTTCCATATAGCACGCCATCATGTGGCTATGAGGAAGTGGGATCGTGCAGCGGACGCGTTCCGCGAGCCCAACAGTGACTCGCGGTAATGTATAGAAGGGAGAACCGACTGTATTGCATATCACCTCTCACCATTATAGTTTTGTTGCTACTATGCACCCCCCTTCTTTGGAAGGATATAGGGCTTTTGGAGGGCAGTGGTGATGCGATGTTACATGTTACCACTGTGAACTAAGGCGGCAGAGCGGGCACAGACCCAAATGCATATTTAGACAGATACGAGGCCCATCTTCCCGACAGACATGTGGCATGGCCCGGGGGATATACTAATGGTGGTCTATCAGATTAGTGTATAGGACACCCACATAAAGACAAAAATGAGAGTCGCACAGCTCCTCACTCAAAAAGTGTGTGTGTGCTCCACCCCAGACAGGATATCTCGGACACCGCCGTCCTCACTTCGAGCATAGAACTTGAGTCAAGCTGTTGTCATGAAGGATGGGTTCAGAGGCTCAACAGAATGCATCCAGTGGTGCTATTAATACTAATAGGTGCCTGCTTTTTTCAACGATCCGTCGATCCCGAGCAAGCCTGTGACGGGTTGTGCGGGGAGGGGGATCTGGATCGGACATTGTCCACTGATCTTTCTGCAACTCTCTTCTTTTCTCCAACTTCTTAGACTGATGGACCATCAGCTCTTTCGCGACATGTGGCCATGAACAATAACATCAGTGAACTTAATCGCATGTGGAGCGCGAGCAAGCCAGTGATGGAACTCCGACCAGCTGATACCTCTTTCATCCTTTCTCCCTCACAAGGAACTCGGGTCTGGTCCGCATAGCGTATAGGCTTTTTGGATGTGATACACGAGTGTCAGACTCACGCCGTGCTAGGGGCCCCTTGGCCACTAGACCCGTATGGGCACTATGGCGTGATTCTTATCAGTTGGGAGATCCTGTGTCCACCTCTCGACTGTGCCCCCTTCCTGAGGAGGTACATATACCTCCTCTGCGTCCATAGATGTATGCAATCCATCTGCGCCCTTTCCCCCATCTCCGTATCCTGACAACGAGTACGATCCTCGTTACTCATCTGCAAAATAGATAATCTTTTGCACCTCTCTCGGATTAAGCCAACTTAGGGTTCTTGCTTGGTTCAATCATCACTGCTGTTGCTTTTTTGAGTTTCGCGACCAACTGATCGAAAGTAGTTCCCCGACGGATTGAAAGAGCTAAGGAGCTGACCCCAAGCACAATGGTGAACGTCTGATAGCTGATAGTGAAAGTGACGAAGCATAACATCGAACGTGGGGGGGGATCACTGGATGAGAAAGGAAACACACAGTCTTAGAGCACAATGAAAAACACATGGTCAACATATATAATAAGGTAGTAGTAACCCCTGTAGTAGACCCCGTCTGTCTGCCCTTCTATAATACCATATTTCCACACGAAAAAACCTTTGAAGAGGTGACACGCATTGACCGTTTCCTACATCATAAGCAGTTCAACGCTTTTGCCTGTGCCAGAACCAGGAAAAGAGGCGACCCCCTCTTTTTCCCGGAAGCGGTATAGTGCTTCTCCTCTAACATATAATATACACAATTGTTGTCGCCCCAGGTACTATGCCTCTAAAAACAGTAGCAATCCCTGTGGAGGCCACAATGAGAGAAGCGAGTCTCTATATTGTCACAATATAATATAGACAAAGAAAGCCTGTGGGAACACAAGCAACAGCTCTGTTACCTACTAAGGAAGTAGTAGACATCATTGGAATGGAACAGAAACTACGACGACGAAGATTAATACTGCATTCATATCATTCCCCGAGCCTAAGGCTGGGACAGGGAAACGCTACGCCTAAGCCGACCCGTTCATCTTGCGAGTGTTACTTGGTAGCGCCACCACTGCTAGGGAAACAGGGGGATCGCCCTGATATCAGGATCCTCTGGTGCTCGCCATCCGCGTCCTATACCCGAAGTAGCAACGTGGGACACGAATGAACGTAGTAGACATCAGAGGGAGGAACCACTTCCATTGAGATTCAGTAATCAAATCCTTCCAATGCCAGCGCCAGCATCTTGCCAGCTGTCTTGGTGCCGTTCTATCCCATAAACAAACCTACACAAAAATGTACAGTACAGTAACATATGTTGTGTATAGCCACCGACAAGACCAATGTGGACATTGGACCCATGCTGGGCATCGCTCGCGGTGACATGTGTAATACAGGACATCAGAAGATGGAGATAGCTCTTACGACACATGTCCCCACAGTAAGTATGTATCCAAAGACACTTTAAGAGAGATAAAGGAGAGGAGCGAACGCAAAAAGGGTTTGCCCCGACTCGTCATTTGAGAAGAGGATTGTAGGGAATGACCAGATGTATATCGTATTGTTGCTGTTTATGTTTTGTGCTGATGATGGAAGATGGGGCAGTGGCGGTGCCGAACGTGGAAGTGAGTACTACTGTCCTGGAGGGGAGAGGGGGACTAGCAGAAGGGGTACGAAAGGACAACATTTGTACTGTGCTCTATGCTAGGAACCCTATAGCATTTGGACCAAAAAATACCCTGCGCAGAGGGTCACAAGAAACGTGTCTCGACCAGGCTTTGGCGCAATGCGGCGTTTGCTTCCACAACTCGTGTTCCATCCAATGAGGGAGCCAGAAAGCCATTGCAAGAGTAGGACAGGTTCGTCTATTGTCGGCTCTTTTCCATCCCCTCTCAATTGGGTGGGGTGGGAGTGGATTTAGATGCAGGTGCGGTGGCTAGTGACATAAGAGCGAGCACAAAGTTCAATAACGTGTGTTCAACAGTCCCTCTCCATCATAATACTATGACTCTGCTATCAGCTATATGTCTCTTCATCTGTTCGACTTCTTCTGTTAGCAATCTTGGTGGCATAGAGTCCTCTCATATTGCTTGTCACCCTGGCCAGCAGAGAGAGAGAGAAACGATCATAGGAGGGCGTCCCTGTTGATACTAGGATAATTTTCTCGCAATCCGTCGTTAGTCTGCTCGAGCAGCTGATGCAGCTTCTCATGGGTGTGGAGACCCCCGGTATATATATCCTCTCACGTGCCACAACTTTCCGGGAAGCACATTGCACACACTCTCAGCCTCCGCGGTTCCCTTCGTCCCGCTGGGTGTGGTCCACTCAGTTCCATCCTTGCTCCATCAAACCCACATTTGGCCCCATATACTCCGGCATATACATAGCCCGTGTGGGCTTGGCATTCTTCCACTAAAAGCTTCTTCTGCGGGAAAGGAACCTACTAGGAAAGCGACGTTACACCGACGTTGTTGAGGGAGCTGTCCGTAGTATTTTCTGCCAAGACCCAAATCGCTCGGCGGTCGGCCCTGCCGGATGCGGTGGCGCGTCACGCGCGTCACGCGTCACTGGCCCCTCTCTATTATAGAAATGGTTTCACTCTGTCGACTGGATTGAATATTGAGGCCTGGGGTCTTGTCTGCGGAGCCGTCACCCAAAACCTCTGTAACGCACACAGGTCGAAAATAGTATGGGCCCACTCTCATACACACCTCATACACTTCGGCTCTTCTGAGCGCTCTGAAATCTAAGTGCTCGCCCCGCTCACCGTGTTCATCCGTTCAACGTTCCCGGTCACCACGTTCACCTCTCTATGGCTAGTCTGCTAGTTATTTCCAGTTGCCCACTAATTATCGTCAACCAGAGACCTCTTCTCAGATCTCATCTTTGCCCCCTCCCACGCTGCTCACCCCAAGATGAGGCCTGAGGTGGTACATGTTACTGACGGGAATATGCTAAAGTGGAAAGAAGTTGTGATGGGGTACCTGACTGCACGTTACATGTACATTGTTCCTGCCGCGAGAGATGCCGTAGTTGCCGGTGGCGATAGTTGGTAGATCATGATGCATGATGCATGAGCGCCATGAGCCAGCACTATGTGAACATGTGAGGTCTGGGGGTGGGAACGATGTTGGAAACTACTAACCCCGTAGAGACGGAATATTCTCCAGACGTGCTAGTAGTCAACATTTAGTACTAGAGTAGGAATGACCATTTGGCTACACTAAAATGCATAATGGTTCCTAGGTATCCATCGCTATTCTCCTGCCCCCCTGTGTGCTTTACTGATGTTGAACGCGACGTGTGAGCGTTGAACGTTGACGTCGTGATGATCGAATATGTTACACTCGCACCACCCTATATATTTCCGATCCGGTACGCCCCAGCCAACATGCTGGGGGAGTTTGTATAACCGCCCGTTTTTTTTTACCCCTCCCACACCCGCGCATGCAGGTGCCTGGGGTAGCCTGTGGGACCTGGGGCGAGCCAGTCAGAGCGCGCAGGCTGAGCTATCACATGTCGCATGTGTACTACTATACCCAGTAATGGAGTACTCTCAGCTGCAGAGCCTGTTGCGCCCTGAGACTCTGGTGTAAGTGACGCAGGCGAGGCCCTCGTTGTTAGTTCCTCTGGCCCCTATATTTGTCGCTATGTCATGCATATGACGCCGCCTTAGCCGCCTGCCTTGGATTTTGCAACAAGGAGCACAGCTGTCACATCCAGTCGGGCCGGAATCACTCACTCGTACGCGCTAGTTACTAGTTACTAGTCACTTGTCACTTGTCACGAGTCACTACCGCGGAGGTAGAGCCAGTGACGAGTGAGTGACATGTTCCGAAGACCCTCCCGCATCTCTGTTTCGGCTCTCGGACTTGTTTTCGGAGCGGCCATGCCTATAGTGCCTAGTGCGCAACGAACATCCCACTTGCGCCGCACGTCAAACACCAGTGTCATACCTAGTTACGCGTAGCTTTTTGGTCTTACTATTAGTACCTACTCGTTTTCTTCCCGTTTGCTTCTTGGTTGGTTCTTGGCGCTCTTGGCCCACGCGACAAATGGTTTAGAACGTGTTGCTTGTACTAGGGCGCCGAGGTCTGAGGTTATAGTAGCTCTGAAGGTCTGAAGCTTGAAGTCTGCTGTTGTTGAAGCTTTAAAGCTCTAACGACACTCTGCTGCCCCTGAAGCTTAATAAAGCTTGAATCCCTGAGACCTCCTGACCCGCCTGAAGCTCGATACTTGGAAGCTTGAGCAATAGGGCCATTTTTCAAGCTCCATATTCGCACAGCTTCTATTGCCCCCTTTGCTAGGAATATGAATCTTTCTTATGTGAGCCAGGGGGGCACTGAGGCGTATACTCGCAATTGGGCCTGGGCGAGACGTTCTTTGACGGGTCACGGCGTCACGGGTCTCGCTCACGCGCAAACTTCACGTACTCTGGGGTGCTTTAGGACACTCTCTTCTCATGTACTGTCTGTGGCTCCCTCATATCACATGCACGTTATGCACACATGTGTCACCTCGCGGGATGCAATTTAAGTCTCAAAGTGAGGTTATACAAAACAGAGGAAGACATATCAGCAGGTATGCAACGGTGTACGCGGTATACTCGGCAATGAACCTTCTGATCGCAATCTCATTGATGAAGATTCGTCGAATGGCTTCAAGCTTCAAGCTGCTTTGAGTGCTCATCTTGCGCAAAACAACCAACAATAAAGGGACAGAGAAAGCCGAGTACGGTTAGCCGGTTAGGCCGTTAATAAGCCGTTAGGCCCGTTAGGCCTTAGGCCTTAGGCCGGTCAGCGGGTGTAATGTTTCAGTTACCAGTTATGTGGCTACGCGCGTCCGCCCGTCGGTTGTTACCGGTTATGCGGCCACGCGCTTACGCCCGGTTATGCCCCGGTTGTGCGGTTACGAGAATCCGTTCCGGTGGCTCGCCAGGCCGCCAGGCGTCTGAAGCCAGAGTACGGATACAGGTGATCGATGTCGAGTGGGCAACACGGATGCTTAAGCTTCGCTCTTGAAGCTTGGCGCTTGGCGCATGGCGCTTCGACCATTGACATGTTGGCATCCGTGGATCTAATATCTACCTGACATCGATCATCGATCATCTCACAGCATCATTGTTCGAATTGATCCCACTCTCCCATCGATCAGGGCCGCAGGCACGGTGAAGAAATGGGCCCATCTTGCTTGTTACATGTTACGGAGGGGGTTAAACGTTAAACGTTAAACGTTAAACGTAAAATCAAGAGGCCCCATTGAGGCCAGAGGCCCCAATGGAGTCTTGTGGCAGTGGCAGGCGAGCAAGGCCGGGGATGAGGTGGTGTGGATGCAATCAGGCGAAAGGCAGCCCGGAGGCGCAACAGGAAGGAGCGGAACAGAGGCGGAACGGGGCCGCCTCGCATAAGTCTCCCCAGTAGGTCCCCCTGCTCAGTTCCCCAAGGTACCCCCCTTGTTGCCCCCAAGCCCCACATGGCCGCGCTTTTAGTACAGGATGCATGATGCATGTCGGATGGAGAGTGCGAGGAACAGAATTGTTCTGACGTAGACCACGGTTCATCGATCATCCGTTGTACCTGTTAGGTACACCCCGAGCCTCAGACCTCAGCGTCTCAGCAGTCTCTTCAGCCCTGCGCAGCGCTGAGCTCAGCGAAGGCGCTAAGGCTTCAGGGCCTGAGCTTCAGCCCAATGCGGTACTTGAGGTCAGTGCCTGATCTTATTGCTCAGACGCTCAGGTCCTCAGGTCGTGGACGGATTGGCAAGGAAAGAACGATTGCTGGGTTCTTATTTGGGGCAAAGAAAGTGCGCATCGCTGTACTAGGTACTACTACTACTACTGGGGGTGTCCACATGTGCAATGGGAATGTCTTTGTGGGGTTTGCTATGGCCTGCATCGGCTCTACAGCATCCAGTGTGTGACCCATCCGGTGATTGGTGTGTGATCCGTCCGGTGATTGGTGTGGGCATTGCGTGAGTATGGAGGCATGCTGATTCAGATGGTCGGTGAGGTGCATGAAAATGATCGATGATCGATGATCTGAGATCTGCCATCGGGGTATGTGCGTTGTTGACATTGAACGTTGAGCTCGATATATTGGCACCACTTCAATGTTCACACGTTCACCGTCCACCGGTCACCGCCGCCACAGAAGTCAAGCTTCAAGTGTCGCTGATGTTGGGGAGCCCAGCCCTCAGCCTCAGCGCGCGTTCAGCCGCTCAGCCTTTGGGCAACACCAGTCCCTTGGGTGCGCACTTAGTACCTAAGTCCTAAGTCCTAAGGCTTAAGCCTACGAGGGCCTCCAGCCCACTGTCCTATGCGCACGTCAGCCACAAACAAGAAGCGGAGGCAAAGTTCATTAATCATTCCTTAGGCCTTAGGCCTTCCCGTTTAACGATTCACAGTTCACGCGTCGCAACGCGTTCTTGTCACAGTGTCACCACGGCATCATATATCACCGGTATCACCGTGCATGCTCCCAAAATGTGTATTTTTCTGCACGTGGTCAACCAACCAGTCACCGGGTATAGAAGGTCTCCCACGGCAGATTGTGGGCGCACTTGTAATGGATTGGCATAGTGAGGCCCTGTGCCATGTGACATGTGACGCTCCAGCTCAGCCTGGGGTCTTAGACCTCGTTGTCGTCGGTGGCATATTAGCGCTTAGCCGCACTCAACACAGGTTTTCGCGGTTGGGACGGGGAGGCCCGAGACTTGCCATAGGACCTGAACAGTTTTGACATGAGACGTCAAGATGGTGACTAGTCGACTACTGTTTTGGGGTTCAGCCTCTTGGGCCATATAGCTACAGTTTATCCTGAGGCCTGACTCGTGACTGAGCCGAGGGCGGCCGAGTACTGCGGAGAGCGAGTGTGGAGAAGCGGTGGGCATAAGCAATCAATTGAGCTAATTAAGCAGCAAGGCGAATCGCATGACCAAATGTATTCCCCACAAAACGGGAGGCAAGAGTCCGAGGTGGGGGATTTTTAGGGGATTTTACTACGAAGTGACTAGTGACTAGTGATGTAACGCATCTCAGATCTCAACGTCGCTTGGACGTTGAAAACATTGACGTTGGAGGTTGAAGACGTCGAAGTACGTTGGACGTTGCATGTCGAACGTAGGCACGTGCAGAACACTGTGGGCAGACCAGCCCTTGTACCAACCTGGATCCTGAGGCTAAAAACGCGTACGCCCTCGTGCGCCTCCTCAGGCCGCAAGTCCTCAGGCCTGAGGCTGAGGGCCCAGCTGAGCACACTCTCACAGCCGGAGGCGTGCCGCTCATCGTGGTTGCTCCATGTCATCCATGCCAGACCAGTCTCCTACAGCCGCCGTTGCACGCCACGTTTGCGGCTTTGGGGGGGAGAGGTCACCGGTCAATGGGAGGGGGGGCTGTTTCGGCCTCGACGCCGGATGTGTTGGTGAAGCGCCGGCTGTGGGGGATGGGGGCTGGGTGGCGTAGTGCGGCGGCTGTTGGGATCCGAGAGGCACAACCCCCCCGTGCGGTGTTCTGCCGGTGCTCTGATGTGGTTCTGGGGGAGGGTGCGGTGGGCAAAGTGCGTGAGACTGGGTGGCTGAGCGCAGGCGCTTGCCACTGTGTCTGCTGCCCGCACCACATGCACATGTCTGGCATAGGAACAAAGCGGTCCCATGCGCGATGCACGCTGCCCCCGACCGTCACGCGCCACGCGTCATGCGTCATGCACACACAGCGTACTGAGCGCACTGAGTACTGAGCCACGGCGCCACACTCTGATCGCACACAAGCCAGCAGGCCCTGGGAGGTATGCAGGCTGCCAGCGGTACCTGCCGCTCCGGGTGGTTCCTGCCGCCGATGCTACTGAGTCGCGCTCCCATCGTACTTACTTGCCGCGGCCATGCCTGGCCAGGCGCTCCGAGGCGAGGCGCTCTGGTGCACTGCGGACTCGGTTACTCAATATGGAACGCAAAGAGAACCCGTGATCGATGATCGAGGCTCACCCATGGCAGCCTCACTGCCCTCGTTGTTGCAGACACACTGCCCGCATGCGGGCCGATATCGCCGCGCGGCGGGCGGCATCCCGCACAGGGCCGCGCTTGCTCGCGGCGCGACAACGGGGCGGGGGCATCACGCACGGCCCCACGCACCACCCGGGCGCATGTTGCAGCTGCCCCCCCGGCTGCGCACACACAGGCGCCGTGCCCAGCGGGGCATGCGATCGGGCTTGCCGCTGCGCCGGCGCATCCAGCAGCTCGCCGCTCTTGTCGCGGCGGGGGGCCCAACCGGTCACCGCCGCCCGGGGAGTGTGGGGTTGGCGCGCGGACACTGCCCAGGCGCCGCACGCTCCCCACGGGGCATGTCGCACACCCTCGCCTGCCAGGTGCAGGCAGATGCAGCCGCACATGCAGGCGCACCAGAGCGCTCTGAGCGCTCTGAGCGCACCTGGGCACACGCCGGCGGCCCACGGCGCCAACTGCCTCCCACTGTCCCGACGTGCGAGGTCCGCATGCCCAACACTGCTGTCCTGCCGGTGTGTCTTGCTATGCACCGCTGGCCCTTCTTCCCGCGCAGTGCATCGCCCGCGTCGCCAGGGCGCGCTGAGGCCGGACGCTCAGGCAGGACGCTAGCCTGGCGCCTGCGATCCTTGCACGCCTGCGCCTGCCGCCTCAGGCACGCCGCCTGCCGCCCCCCCTCTCCTCCCGCGTATTTAAGCCTCCCGCCCCGTCTGTTCGGCCTACGTTCACCTTGTCTCCCTATCACCCCTTCCCCCCCCACACCACTACCACCTCCACACCTCGCACCTCCACTTTCCTCTGCTCACTCTCCCGGCACCATGGGCTTCACTGTCCGTAATACGCCGATCGGCTACCAAGCCATCATGGTCGGCCTCGTCAGCAGCATGGGCGGCTTCCTCTTCGGCTACGACACGGGCCAGGTGCGTGCTACCGTCCCCCGCTTTCTGCTTGGTCCCTATCTTGCTGACCCTCAAGGTGCCTGCTCTAGATCTCGGGTATCACTCAAACCAAGGACTTCTTGATCCGCTTTGCCACGGTAGAGAAGTCCAACCCACAGCTGCACCCCAACATCTGTGAGGGCGCTGCCATGTGCAAGGAACTTAACCCCTGGCTTGACGGTCTCATTGTCTCCTTCATGTCGATCGGTACCATGTTTGGTGCGTTGGCCGGCGCTTACTTGGCCGACTTTTTCGGCCGTCGCCGTGCTATGCAGTACGAGGTTTGCGTTTTCTTCATCGGCGTCATCATCCAACTCTGCTCGTTTACGAGTTGGGTCGAATATGCCATTGGCCGTCTCATTACTGGCTTGGGCATTGGCGCCTTGTCATGCGCTGTCCCCGTGTACCAGGCTGAAACCATCCCTCGTCAACTGCGCGGCACCCTGGTGGCTACTTACCAGTGGGCTATCACTGCCGGTATCCTGATTGCCTACTGCTTCGGCATTGCCTCTCGTTGTGCCGGCAGTTGCCACTGGAAAGAAATCTACGGTGACACCTGGCCCCCCACGTTCCACCACTCGTCGGAGGCAACTCAGTGGCGTGTCCCGGTTGGGCTGGGTATGTTCTTTGCTGCCTTCCTCGCTGTCACCATTCAATTCTGCCCCGAGTCGCCTCGTTGGCTTGCGATGCATGAGAGGTACGAAGAAGCGCGCGAGGCTGTGGCCCGTGTGCGCGGAAAGACTGTGGCCGACAAGGACCCGTATGTCGAGGCCGAGTACTTCGAAATCATTGCCGCTGCGCAAGAGGAGCGCTCGAACACTGTCACTTGGATCGAGGTCTTCCACCGCGAGAACAAGACGCTCTACCTACCGTCTCTTTGGGTATCGTGCTGCAAATGGGCCAGCAATTGACTGGTGCCAACTACTTCTTTTTTTCGGTACCCAGATCATGACGCCTGTATTACCGATCCCTTTGTCACCCAGATCATCTTTGGCGCGGTCAACTTTGTCTGCACCCTCCTTGGTCTTTGGATGTTGGAGGCCATCGGCCGTCGTCTGCCGCTTATCTGGGGTGGTGTCTGGTGCAGCGCCTGGCTCATTGTGTTTGCTAGTGCCGGTGTCGGTGGCAACAAGGCCAACCCTGAAACTCACATCAAGAAGCTGGGCGACCCCAATTGTCGAAGGGCATTGGCAAGTTGATGATTTGCTCGGGCTGCTTCTTCATCCTTGGCTACGCCAGTACCTGGGCTCCGGGTATTTGGCTGTTCACGGGCGAGGTGTTCAGCTCGCGCACCCGCGCTCGCCAAGCTGCGCTTGCTACCCTGTCCAACTGGATCTGGAACTTCCTTCTGGCCTTGTTCACCACCCCCATCACGGCCGACATTGGCTTCGCCTACGGTTACGTCTTTGCCGGGTGCAACCTGGCCAACGCGGTGATCGCTTTCTTCTTTGTGTACGAAACCAAGGACCTCAATCTGGAACAGGTCAACGAGATGTACTGCGACCCCAACTGTCGTGCCTGGACATCCCGTGCTTGGGTCCCCGCAGGCATGACGTCCCGCGACGACATCAAGGGCGAGATTGAGAAGCAGGCGGCGGCTGCCAACCTGGTCGGAGGCGTGGTGGAAGATGAATCCTCTCCTGCTGGCAAGGCGGGCGAATGGCATGACGGTGCTGACCACAGCTCTTCGCCGGACGAGAAGGATACCGAGGGGATTGCGGCCAAGCTGCCTGGCACCAAGACCCAGACCGCGGCTGCTTGATAACCCCCTCCCCCTCCCCCTCCCTCCCCCTGTCATTTCCCCATCCTTCCCCGGCTGTCATCCGACTCCCGTATATCATTGGCAACCTTGCTGATTATACTTCGTGCCCACCCTAGTTCTGGTGTACGTCACGTTTACGTCTCGTCATGTCGACGCAACGCCCAACAGTTACACCCTTTTTACCTCTCTATCTGTTGCCCTAAATTCATGGAACAACGTAACTGTCCTACCAAACGACGTGATTCTATATAGCGTCAACCCATCCAACCAACGCATCCAACTATGGACGGTAGCAGCGCCAGGATGAATTCGGATGTAGCAGCGCGATGGACAGAGGGCGCCTGCTCGCGACGAGGGTAGACATTAAGCTAGGATGCCCTTAGGCTTGAGTCCAATTCTGATTCCCTCACTCCATAATCTACATCATGCACCACCTGTCAAACCACAAGAAACAATCACAATCCGCTCTCTTTTTCTCGCCTTTTCACTGTGCGTGGGCCAGCCTCCGTCTCCATCCTTTAGTAGGGCCCGCTTCGCTGCCCGCCATATGTACCACTTTTACCTTTCGCTCCGCCACCCAGCGTGCCGCCTCGCTCATGCCCACTGTGGTGGGTGTTACAAAACAGATTGCGGCCAACTCTCACCTCTCTCCTGGTATCTGGAGGACACGCCATTCCCTTTTCGAGGACCGCTGCAGAGTGCATCTCCACCGGTTCATGATTGTCCGTTTCATGTTTGCCCTCCCCCTTCGCAACGCACTGTTGGTACTACCGGCCGGGGGTATACAGAGTATACCCTCTGCGGCATCTTGTCCCCTTCGCCTCTTCTCTTGGAACGTTGCGACTTCTTAAGTGTCCCCTCCACCCTCCCTATCTGGAGTAGGAGGCGTTGGGTTGCCAGATTCAACAGCGCGGAAAACGGGGGCGTTTGCGAGCATATTTATACGGAAGTTGTAATCCGATCCGCATCCACATGTCTTCTCTGTGGTCTGTGCACTGCAAGCGTTCGAGTGCCGGCTCAGAGCCACACAGATGAGAGAGCATCCATGAGGAAAGGAGAGAAGAGGTGAACCACACCCGGTTGATCAACTCTTGATCAACTTGATCAAGCGTAAGACCCGGAGAATCTAAGGCCACATTTTTGGGTGCCCTGTGCCTGGCGTTGGCCCGCCCTCGATTGAAGTTGATGGCGTCGTTGTCTCCATCCATTCACGCCCACCGGCCAGGCGTGGTCGCAGGGCAACTAGGCGCAGATACCTGGGAGCGGGCACGGGCCCAGCCAACGTCCAACCCTAAGGCGGATTCAATACTAAGGCCTCGTATGGCGGCTGAAAGCTGAAATATTTCGGGCGACACAGGGGGCGTCCATCGCAAAAAAAAGAAAGATAGCAGCGCAGCATCGCATCAGTGCGTCAGTGCGAATCGCTATCGCTCTAATCAGCGCAGCTGCCTCTGCCCACCCGTCCTCAGTGCTGGCCACCAGCCACCGTCCATCTCCCCCAGCCCACCACCTCTGGGGTTCCTTTCTCTGCTGTCTCCCGCCCCGACACCTTCCCTTCCCCCCCCTCCTCTTCCCTTTCCTTCCCGACCCGCCCCGCCCCCCCCCCTCTGCCGCTGCCACACAAATGCTGCTCCTCCATCTCCCATTGTGGCCACCACCTCGGTGGCGGGATACGTTTACCCGCTCTATGCCACCTACAAGGCCATCACGGCCCCATCGCGTCCAGGCCCCACCGCAGGCCAGTACGCCTGGCGGATTCCGCCTGCTCCGGCACAGGGGATCAAGTCCCCCACCGAGGTGGCCGAGCTGGAGACCTGGCTCATGTACTGGTCCGTCATTGCCGTTGTCGAGACGTGCGAGATGTTCCTGGGTTGGTCTTGGCGCTGGTAGGTCCACTCTGCCCATTTGCTTCCATCTTCAATGCGTACTGACCGTAGCATAGGATGCCATTCTACTCCGAGAGCAAACTTGCATTTACACTCTGGCTGATCCTGCCTCAGACACAGGTACGTTGTTGTCGGTACTTCCGTTGTGCGACGACAACAGCCAGAGTTGCCACTGAGCACTGACGATCCATTTGTGTTACCAGGGCGCGGCTTACTTGTACACCACCCACCTCGGTCCTTTCTTGGCCGACCACGAGCGCGAGATTGACGCAGCTGTGGTTGAGGCCCGGACGACTCTGAAGCAGTCGATCCTCACCGCCGGACAGGGTGCCTACTACAAGGCCCGCGAGGCACTGTGGAACATTGTACGTCTTATTACAACCCACGATCAATGGAATGGGCTGACCTGCTTGCTAGCCTCCCCCTCCGTCACAGGACCCGCCCCAGCAGCGCACTTCCTCCGCCACCAACGCCTTTCTTTTGAGTGCGGTTCGGGCGTATGCCCCCTCAGCCTTGGACAAGGCCGGCACAATGCTCGGTGCGGCCGGGGTCAGCTCGGTGGCTGATCAGGCCCGTTCTGCGATAGGAGGAAAGATGGTCCCCACACTGGGCTCATCCCGGTGAAACCACATCGACGACGGTGCTTCCTTCCCTAGTATCTTTGGTGCCCTGGGGGCCGCTACGGCGGCGTCCCCTTCCTCTTTTCCGCTCTTCCGCTTCCACTTCCCCCTCCGCCTCCTCCTCCCCCCTGAACGAAGCCCCCCACTCGGCCCCTCTCGCCCCGCTCACGCGGTCGGCGGCACAGGAACGCCGTGCGGCCTTCAGCGGGAGCTGGCTGAGCTGGATGCCCAGTTGCCATGGCCAAAACGGACGAGGAAACCGCTGCTCTTCCCACTGAGGAGGAAACACGTTCCAAGCCACAAGCCATCCCCCAGCCGCGCCGTGCTTCGCTTTTGTCCCGTTGGTTCTCCCGTTCCCCCCCGGTGACGGAGGAGAAGACGCCCAAGCTGCCGAACGAGGCCGAGGCTGAAGCTGAAGCTGACGAGGTGGAAGTTTCGGACTCGGCTGAATCGACTGCCCCGAGGGTGGCTATGCCGTTTTGCACCATACGTCTCCCACCTCGCTTGAGCCGACGGCAGCGGCAGCGACAGTGGCAGCTTGAGCTCTGCGTTCCCCTGTGCATCGGCTCTCTGTGCCTACTCCCTACTTCCCCCTCCCCCCACCCCCTCTTCCTGATGTGATGTGTAGAGGCGGATGGCTGGGAGACGGGCATCTTTCTTGACTCGTATCATCCATTCACCCTGTTCCCCGACGCGCCTGTTACTCTGCCTGTTTGACGGGTATAACCCCTGTCTGATCCACGGCCTTGGCTCTCCACGCTGTACCATCTCTTTTTGTCCATGCGTACGTGTACATCCTTGTCCCTTTGTCTTTGTCCTCGACCTCGTCTTTGTCCTTCTGCGCTCGACTCTCCACGCCCGACGCCCAACGCTCTTGTCCATATACCTTTTTTCCAGAGCACTCCATCCTGTCCATTCTACCCTGCTATACACCGATTCGGCCTTTCCTTTACTTTTTTCCGTTGTCCCGCTTTCGGTTAGCGCCGCTGGTAGGCCGCGTTGGGTTTCGAAACCATCAGAGTCAGCTTGGCGAGGTGGAGCGAGGAGATAGAGAGATTGATAGATAAGGAGAAAACGATCTGACTCGTAGGGTGCCTCGTAGGGTGCATCAGTTGTTGTGCACCCCCATCGTGAAACGGCGTACGACTGAGTACGGGGAAGACGGAGGAAGTGGTGGATGGTGAGCTGAACGTCGAACATTCAGGGGAGAACCGCGATCACCGGCACTCAACCCACCACAGCGTGCAACGGATCGGAGTGCCGCAGGAACCCTCCCAGGTCGCCGTTGCTTGCCTCCTCGTTTGACCCTCGGGCCATACACCTCGCCGTTTCCCTAGCCGGAGCTTCGCGTCCGAACCGACCGCTTCGACCCACCACCCACATCTGGGTCAATCCATCCAGTAGAGGGAATCTTTCCTCGTAGATGCCTTCCCTTCCCTCTTCTCATTTCCTCCTTCGCCTCTCCACTTCCAGCTACTATCTATCCATCTCTCCGTTCCAGCTGATCAGCTACTCACTCTTCGGCGTTCCAGCTCCCCGTTCCTGGAGCTTCCATAGCGCATAACACTATCGTTCCGACTCAGCGTCAGTCTGGGATCCCGCTCTCGTTCACGTCAGAGCGCAGCGCAGCCCTGCGCTACCTCTTCTTCTGTCGGCGAGTACCGAGGATGAGTACGGACGGTCTCAGACACGTTATACTCGTTGCCATCCGGACTGTCCAGGCCGGAATCTACTGCACAGCCTTTTGCCGCAAAAACCTCCGCCTCTGCTATACACCGAGGAGGAATCTCCCCTCCCCCCCGTCGAACCCCCGCTCGGATTCACCAACTAGTATAAGTGCAAAAGCACCGATTTACCGTGAGTCGAACCGTTCCGACCTCCCAGAGACTGTACAACTTTCTGATCCTGTCCGCGAGGCCCTACGCTACGCTGAGCTAAGTCCGTGACACCCATACGATGTACTGTAGATTACACGGCGGCTGCGTTGGGCGCGTGCCCTGCACGGGTTTGACGCGCGGTGCGCAATTCAAGCTGGCGGAAGAGAAAGCTACTGGCTGGTCTATGGAGATGGGTCACGGAGCGTGGTGCTAGTGCTGGTGTGCAGGACGAGACTGAGATGAGAGACCACGGAACGGAGAGAGAGCAGCGTTGATAATCGATGAGGTGCCCATGGACCGATCTGGGGTTCGGCGGCTGCATGTGGACGGCGGAAGCGGTGGCGCTTGTCACGACCACCCCGACCCACCCTGCGACTGGATCAAGCAGCGACGACCCAAGACGGTTCGTTCGACCTTTGCCAGGCCGCGCACCCGGAACAACCCGAAGACAAACAAGCAAGTAGGCGTCGGGGCAATGCCCTGTCATATTGACTCAGGTGCATGGTATCTGTTGGTGTTCAGCGAGTGGTCGCCTCGGGTGGCCAATGTACTGAAGTTCCAGGGGGTATATAGGCAAGCGCATATGGCTTTTGCGGAGAAGAGCGTCGGCGGTTAGTACATTTGAGCCGGCTGGGACACTGGGCAGAACACAAGATCCATTCAATATTCAACAGTGAAATTGAAACTAGAGTCACCTGCAACCAGTGATCTTCACTGGTGGTGCCATAGCCGATGATCCGCTGGACGGACGAGGACAAACTGGCACACAGGCGGAAACAGAGTTTGGACGCATCACCCATCACGCGTCACGGCGTTGATGCCTTGGGTGTTGAAACGAGGGCGCTTACGTACGTGCACCGGCCAGGGGGCGGCGTTGGGTCGGGGGGTACGTTGAGGGCTGGGATGTGGCGCTGGGCTGTTGATTGAGGCTGGGCGCGTGTGCCCTGCCGTGCTGGACCAGCGGAAGCGGGCGAAGCGGAGACAGCGGAGGGTAGCGGACGCATGAACATGGTCGCTGATCGTACGCGTGACGTCAGCTGCTTCGGAGCGTCCAGCACGGGGCGCAGGGGCGGAGGCGGAAACGTCAGGGGCCACGGGCGCTGCGGGCGGAAGCGTCGGAGAATAGGGTTGCTCCCGCGCGGGCACCCGGCCGCTGGTGCGTGGGCCAGGCGGAGGGCCGCACGCGCGCTGTGTGCGGTGTGATGCGGTGTAACCAGTGTGACATGTCATGTGATTCACAGCGCGCTGGCAGTGTGGCAGGCGTGCGTGAGGCCTGAGGATGCGTGGTGTGGTGATAGCGGGTGATGTGCGGCGGCCACGCCAGCTCCAGCCAGCATCAGCCAGCACTAGCCAGCACTCGCCCGCTCCAGTCTGGCCAGCCCCCGACGCAGCCAGGCAGCACTCCCTAGTCACTCGCTCACCGCTCACGCTCACCGCTCACCAGCCTCGCCTCGCCGCCGACCGCTTGGGGCAGACGCGTTCTGCATGCGCTGGCCTTTGCGCCTCTCCCACCACCACCACCGCCACCCCCCCGCCCGCCGCTCCCCCCCCCCCCTCCTCTCGCGTCCCTCGTGCCCGTGTCCTGCTGCGTAGCAAGCGTGTGCCGTGCGCGCTGCCCGCAGAGCACCCCTTCCTTCTCCCCCCCCTCGCGCGCGTGCCGGCAACGTGGATGCGCGTCGTCATGGCATCCAGCCCCCAGCTCCGCTCGCCTCCGCCCTCGCTCGCCATGAGCGACCCCCCGCTGAAGCACGCCTCGCCTCCGCCCCTCTCCGTCCCCTCCCCACTCGCACTCGCCTTCCCCCATCCGATCCGCAGCTGCTGCCTGGCCCAACTGCTGACCCGGCCGAGGGGGGCCCCGGCCCTCCTGCGCTCGAAGCATCCGACGAGCACTCGCCCACCCCAGATCCCGCTTTCCCTTCTACGGCTGCTCCCCTCTATCCCGATCCACAGCTTGGTACGGAACCAGCGTGGCCTTCGGGCCATGTGGGCGATCCTCCTCTCAGCTCCGACTCGTGTTCGACTGAGGACTCAGCTGGGCCCTCGCTCGACGCGCCTTCTGTCCCTGAACCCACCCCCGCCAATGGCCCCGACAACAGCGAGCCAGACTTGCTCTTATTTCATGGTGACAGCGCGTCGGGACCACTCGACCTCGGCACGGCTTTGGCTGAACCTGCTCCGCCTGAGCGTGAGCCTGCGCTGGACACCCCCGTGCGCGATCCTACGCGGCTCAGTCAACAGACCACCTTTAGCCGCGGCTCGTTCCACCAGTGCGGCACGGCCAGGCGCGTCAAGGTGTACGAAATGGTAGGCGGTACCTGGGTCGATTTGGGGACGGGGTACTGTGCCGGTGTTTACGATGAAGAGTCGGACCGGGCCCTGCTGATTGCCAAGCATGAGGCTGCCTGTTCCACCCTGCCCATCACCCACTCGGACCTGGACGAGTTCCCAGACGACACAGATGCGGATGCAGATGCAGATGCAGATGTTGATGGGGATGCGGATGGAGACCGGCAAGCTAAGGCTGAAAAGACCGATTCTGCCCCTTCTGACCTTGCCGTGTCGCAACCCTCTCCTGTCGAGCCTGGCACCCCCAGGACTGGGCACGCCAGTACATCATTGTTGTCTCCTCTGAGTTTGACAAGGACGACTTGCTCCTCTTTTCCGCATTGTTGAAGGACGATGTGTACAAGCAACACAGGGTTCGTACTTGTTCCTCTCTTCTAAATGCGAATGCGAGTGCGAGTGCGAATGCGCAGATTGCTGACCGATGGTTCTGGACGAGTAGATACCCTGATCGTATGGACCGAACCTTCAGGAACGGAGATGGCTCTTTCGTTCCAGGAAAGATCCGGCTGCCACGAAATCTGGGACTTTCTTGTCGAGGTGCAAAAACACATGCGATCTTCAGGTACGTTCTTCTCCTTCTTCTCCTTCTGCTTTCGAGCATTGTACTGAGTGCCTCATTTCCAGATGCAGACGTCGATCCCATGGACTCCTCCTCCTCGCTTTGAGGCGGTGGTGGGGGAGAACCTATCCCAGACGCATGAGCTGATGGAGCTCGTGGAACGGGTGGCTGGCCTTCCAGGCCTGGCGGACCTCAACAATCATCAACTCCTCCCCGAACCAACACTGGAGAACTTGTCCGCGATCGAACAACAGTCAAGAGTGTCGGTAGCCGGATTGCTGCATGTGGCACCGACGAGGGCATCGGGGGGTTTACTGGTCTTCCTGCCGGTGGAATGGGCGCGTTGATCGGTCCCACCCAAGGGGCTCGTATTGCGTCCCTGTTTCGTGAACGCTTTTCGGACGCGATGGTGCAGTCTGAGTACGTTTGCTTTGTTGGGGAAAACTTTTGCTCTGGCCGAGGAACAGGAAAACCTGCCTGCTCTCCACCACATTTGCACCATTTGCCAAGACATTCTCCTGCTCGGAGACGGACACCTGTATGAGCATGTGGTGCAGGACGAGGTATACCCGACGCTTGTGGGCCTGCTCGAGTACGATCCTGTCTTTCCTCAGAGCAAAGCTTCGTATCGCGACTACATTGCGCATTCGACCGAGTTTAAAGAAGTGGTGCCCATCTCCAACCCGATGGTGCGCGCCAAAATCCAACACACGTACCGCCTCACTTTTTTGCGCGACGTGGTTTTGACTCGCATCTTGCCTGACAACCTTCTCAGCCTACTTCAGTCCATCATCTTCATTTGGCAATTGGACATTGTGTCCTGGTGTCTCAACGATCCCTCGTTCCTATCGGACTTGTTTGGGCTCTTTGCGCTTTCCGGCTCGGACCACCCAGCAGAAGAGGTGAGCCACGCGAAACGGATCGATGCCGTCCTGTTCCTTCAAGCACTCTCCACGATTGGAAAGACAATGCAACTGGGCAACCGAGTGCAGATGTGCTCGCAATTGGTCCAGCGAGGGCTACTGGACGTGATTGCATTTGGCCTCGGCGTCGGACTGGACTTGCCCCCCAGCCCCACCTCGGCCCCCAACGCAACCCCTCTCCGCTCGAGGCTAACCCCGATCCTTCCTCGGCCCCCGCAAGTGACTCTAGCTCGACCTTACCTGGCTCAGCTCCCGCCCGGGCATCGGTCACCCTCTCCCCAACATTGTCACCGGGTGTGAGCCATGCGGAGCTAGCCGCTGCCCAGTGGGAGGAGGTGGATCCCGAGGTGGCCGGGGAAGTGCGCAACGCAGCCGCCGACATGCTCTTGATGCTTCTCGACTTGGACCCGCCCGCGGTGCGGCAGTACATTGTGCATCGGAGGCAACTGCGTTCCCTAGCGCTGGCAACTAAGGCCACTGCCGCGGCTACCGAGGCGCGGATCCGCGCCAAGCCGAAACATACCTACGGCAAGACGCGCAAGGTCTTCCCGCACCAACAGCAAGCTAAGGAGGTGAACGTCGAACTGCCCAAGGGCAATGATCTGCTCGAGGTTATTTGCTCCCTGCTTCACACGGGCGAGGGAATGGGAATCAAGTCTCAGATGATGGACATGTTGCGCTCGCTCTTGGATCCCATTGCCGATGGCGTGGGCGTGGGTGAAAAACCGTCGTTGCTCACCCTGTTTTACCAAGAGGATGCACGTAGCCTATTTGGTCCCCTCTGTGGGGTGCCTTCACTGGCAACGCTGCGCCAGACCGAGGGGACGGAAACTTCGGGACCCAGCACAACCTACCGCTCCCTCCCGCCTTTGGGGCTGGACACTTCGGTCCTCCTGGCCCACCTATGCGATTGCTCTCCTACATGCTCTCGTCGCATGGGGAGCGAGCCGAGCAGTTTTTCATCTCGACCGAGCTAGGGAGCAAAGTGGGGCGTTGCTCTTATCCAAAGACCGGCCCTTGGTCGCAGCCGCCATGCGATGCATCAAGGTCGGTGCCACGCGGGAAAACAACCAACTACATGAATACCTCTTGGCATCCGACGTGATCGATACGTTGCTCACCTCGCTCTCGTCCGAGTTGGCTTCCGGTCGGACCGGCGTGGTGACCAGTACGGCTCTCAGCCTCTTCCACGCCCTGGTCACTGACGAAGCGTTGCGGCGCCTGGCACTGGGCGTGCTAGCCCGACGAGGACAAGGTACGACAGTTGGCGAAAGATGCCAGGCTAGGCAGTGTATTTTGCGACTTGCTCCAGCTCACAGCGGCTGCGCCGCCTGTGCCCAGCTCACCCAGCACGCCCGACCTGTCGCTCCGGCTTGCGGTTGCACCGTTGCGCGCCGAGACCCAAGACGATTTGTCCGACGACGAAGCTACGGCCCCTTCGCCACGTAAGCGAAAACGCTTGACAACGAGCTCCCGCGCTCAACTGGCCAAACGAGGACACGTACGCTCCCCGTCCCAGTCGTCCAAGTGGACCCTCGTCCCGTACGACGACGACGACGACGACGACGACGACAACGAGGACAATGACAATGACCAGGACCAGGATATGGACACCACCATTCCCACTACTTCCACCACTCCCCCCCACACCACTGCTCCTGCCACCACTGCCACCACCAACCCCATCAACCCTACCGACGACGACGATGAGGACGAGGCACGGTTACCTGGCACACGCAACTTGCACCGCGCCTCTGTGCTTCGGCGGGACCGACGACGAAGAGCCGACTCGGGCGCTCCACGACCGTCGCAGGACGTATTGGATTCCACCGCGGGATTCCAACCGCTGCTACCGCACGACGAGCCTCCCGCGCGTGCCTACCCAGACGAGACGCCTACCTCTGCCTGTAACGCTGGGCAGCCGCAGCCCCCCGCGGCGTCCCCCGCGTGCGCTACAGAGGAGCCTGCGGACGCGCCGCCAGCGGACGCCGACGGGTCTACATGTGCACCGGATGCTGGGCCGGAGAGGCAGGCGGACTAGCTGGACGCTTCCTTGCGTTGGTGTTGGCGTTGGTGTTGGTGTTGGAGGGTGGCCTGTGCCTGTGGCGTGTACTTGTGTACTGTATTCCTGAGCGCATGCAGCGGCTGAGCGGCGTGGATGGATAGGTCTGATTATGTAGCCGTAGCTAGACGTACGTCCCCTCGGATGCCCAGCAGCATCCAGCCTGAATGTTGAACGTTGAATGTTGAACGTTGAACGTTGAACGCTAGAGTTGAAATGTGCAGCGGCGCATTCCGCCCCGTTCCGCGCGTCCGAAGACGGGGGAAGGAGTGAGTCAGAGAGGCGACAGGCAGAGGGCGGGGCTCCCAGGCGGGTATCACTCCACGGCAGGCCGGGTGGATGCAAGGGCTGCTTCTTTTTTTTGCGTTTGTTTGCGCCCACCCCCTCCTCTGCCACTGCCCACGCCCTCCACAGCATGAGCGCCCCCACCGAGCCTGCGCCCAGCGCCGCTCCCGCTGCCCCGCCTCCCCCCGCCGCGCCCCGCCGCTGCGTCTGCTGCTGCTCCCGACGCCGCTGCGCCCGACGCGGCGCCGTCCAAAAAGGGCGCCAAGAAGGCCGCCAAGGCCGAGCAGCTGGCCGCCAAGAAGGCCGCCAAAGCTGCTGCCTCCCAGCCCAAGCCGGCCAAGGCCGGCGGCAAGAAGCCCGCCAAGGAGCCCAAGCCCGTCCTGGAAAAGTCCGTGTGGGTCCAGGGCACGGGCGAGAAGAAGGATCTGTCGGCGCCGATGGACAGTGCGTACGACCCGCTCAAGGTCGAGTCCTACTGGTACGCCTGGTGGGAGAAGAGCGGCTTCTTTGCCCCCCGCGAGATCACGCCGAGGACCCGTACAAGAAGGAGGACACGTTTGTCATCCCCATCCCGCCGCCCAACGTGACGGGCAGTCTGCACATTGGCCATGCGCTCACGATGAGCATCCAGGACACCCTTTGCCGCTGGTACCGCATGCAGGGCAAGCGTGTCCTCTACGTCCCTGGCTTTGACCATGCCGGGATCGCAACCCAGGCCGTGGTGGAGAAGCGGCTGCTCAAGTTTGAGCACCTGACCCGCCACGACCTGGGCCGGCCCAAGTTCCTAGAGCGCGTGTTTGCCTGGAAGGACGAGTATGCGGCGACGATCGGGACGCAGCTGCGCCGTCTCGGTTCTTCCTACGACTGGTCCCGTGAGGCGTTCACCATGGACGACACGCGTTCGCGCGCTGTGACCGAGGCCTTTGTCCGCCTCTTCAACGAGGGCATCATCTACCGCGCCAACCGCATCGTCAACTGGTCTTCCTACCTCACCACCTCCCTGTCCAACCTCGAGGTGGACCAGAAGGAGTTGACGGGCCCCACGCTCCTCTCGCTCCCTGGGTACGGCAACGAGAAGATTCAGTTTGGTGTGCTCTTCCACTTTTACTACCCCATTGCCGACGCTCCCGCCGACGCCCCCTGGAGCAGCGTCTTCTCCAGATCGCCACCACTCGTCCGGAAACGATCCTGGGTGATACGGCCGTCGCCATCCATCCCGACGACCCGCGTCACAAGCATCTCCACGGCAAGTTTGTTGAGCACCCCTTCTTCCCCGGCCGCAAGTTGCCGATCGTACTGGATGCCGAGGCGGTGGATATGGAGTTTGGTACGGGCGCTGTCAAGATCACCCCGGCGCACGACCCGAACGACTTTAACGTCGGTGTGCGCCACAAGCTGCCGTTTATCAACATTCTCAATGACGATGGCACGCTGAATGAGGAGGCTGGTCCGTTCGTTGGCATGAAGCGCCTTTCGGCGCGCAAGGCTGTCATCGACGCCCTCAAGGAAAAGAAGCTGTACATTGACGAGCAGCCCAACCCGATGAGTGTGCCCATCTGCTCTCGCTCGGGCGATGTGGTGGAACCGGTGCTGAAGCCCCAATGGTGGGTCAAGTCCAAGGTGCTTGCCGACGAGGCTGTCGCCCTGGCTGAAAAGGAAGGCCTTACCATCCGCCCCGACAAGAGCAAGAACGAGTTCTACCAGTGGTTGGACAACATCCTCGACTGGTGCGTCAGCCGGCAACTGTGGTGGGGGCACCGCATTCCTGCCTACTTCTTCGAGGTGGAGGGCAAGGAAGCGGACGAGCTCGACAGCACCAACTGGATTGTTGCTCGCTCCCCCGAAGAGGCTCAGGCCGAGGCGGAAAAGCGTGCGGGCGGCAAGAAGTTTACTCTTCGGCAAGACGAGGATGTGCTGGACACGTGGTTCTCCTCGGGCCTGTGGCCGTTTAGCTTGATGGGCTGGCCGGACCAGACGCCCGACATGGCCCACTTCTACCCCAACTCTCTCCTCGAGACGGGGCGGGACATTATCTACTTCTGGGTGGCCCGCATGGTGATGCTGGGAGCGCACCTGACCAAGTCGTTGCCCTTCCACGAGATCTTCTGCCACGGTATGGTCCGCGACGCCCACGGACGCAAAATGTCCAAGTCGCTGGGCAACGTGATTGATCCGATCGACGTGATCGAGGGGATTGACCTGCCTGCGCTGCATGCCAAACTGGAGAATGGTAACTTGGACGCTAAGGAGGTGGCCAAAGCTCGGGTTGGGCAGAGCAAGGACTTCCCCAAGGGTATCCCTCAGTGTGGCACGGATGCACTCCGCTTCGCCCTGGTCGCCTACACTTCCGCCAACGCCGATATCAACCTGGACATTTTGCGTGTCGAAGGCTACCGCAAATTCTGCAACAAGATGTGGAACGCTACCAAGTTTGCGCTGCTCAAGCTGGATGGCTTTGTGCCTGCCTCGACTACGGCGGCGGCCAAGCCGGCCAACAAGAGTGCCCAGAGCCTGGTCGAGCGCTGGATCCTGGCCTCGCTCCAGGAAACGATTGTCGAGGTGAATCACTCGTTGGCTCAACGGCAGTTTATGGACGCTGTCAATGCCGCCTACCAGTTCTGGCTCTACGACTTTTGCGACGTGTACATTGAAGCCATCAAGCCGATTACCGACCACCCATGCGGCGGTGGCCAACTCGGCCGAGGCACAGGCCAAGGCTTCCGCACAAGAAACGCTTTACACGGTGCTGGACCAGGGCTTGAAACTACTGCACCCATTCATGCCGTTCGTGACGGAGGAACTGTGGCAGCGCCTGCCGCGTCGCGAAGGCGAAACGTCCCCGACGATTGCTCTGACGGCCTACCCGAGCCAGTCGGCCCACCCCGAGTGGCAAGACGAGCAGGCCAAGCGCGACTTTACGCTCCTGTTCGAATCGGTCAAGACACTGCGTGGAGTGGCGATGCAGTACGGCCTGATCAAGGACCTGGAGATGTACCTCGAGGCCGAGTCGCCCAACCTGGGCGAGATGCTGCGCGGGGAAAAGTCGGTGATCGAGACGCTGGTCAAGGGCGCCAAGGCGGTACAGGTACTGGTCGGCGCACCAGAGCACACCTCGACCGCCATTCCACCCGGGTGCGCTGTAGCGTCGATCCAAGCGGGCTTGCGCGCCCACCTCCTCGTCCGCGGACGGATCAACGTCGCGGCCGAAGTGGCCAAACTGGACAAGAAACTCACCCTGGCCAATAACAACATTGACCGTCTCACCAAGCAGATGGAACGTACCGCCCAGTGGGACAAGACCCCCGATCAGGTCAAGCAACAGGTCCTAACTAGCTTGAAGAATTACCAGTCTGAACGCCAGGCTTTGCTCGATGCCAAGGCGTCGTTCGAGCAGTTCCGCGAAGAGTAGACTTACCCTTCCCCTCTGGCCCTGCGCCGGACCGGTCGGGTACCAATGGATGGAGATTGATGGATGAGTGGATGGATGAGTGGATGAGTGGACGAGTGGAGGAAGGGAGGGAGACAGACGCACAACGGTCGGACTAGCAAGCCCAGTGGGACATGTGCTTTGTGTGTGTGTGTTGTCTGTAGTGGGGCGTGGTCTTGTCTCGGCCTGCGCCGGGGACGAGGGGGATGGAGGTCCCAGGACATGTCACATGTCGGGCCTCAGGCCCCCCTCAGGCCGGCCTCAGGCTGGCCCAGTCAGGCGTCAGGCGCTCCGGTTTCTGGCTGGGAAGGGTACTTCTTACTTGGTGCGCGGACTGCCGAGGACGTGGAATCGAAGCGTTCTTGTTTTTCCGCTGGCGGCTGTCTTCCTCGGAGTTGTCTCTGATGTGCTTGTCGCTAGCGTTTAAGATCTAAGATCTAACAACGCGCTACACCACACTCCGACCCGTCGTCCGGCGTCCGGTAGTCCGTGCTGCCGAACCGAAAGGGGCCAAACTTCATGCTTCAAGCTCAAAGGGCGCTCGCGCGCTAGTGGGCACCCTCCTGTCAGCGCGCGGCTCAAAATGGACGGGAATATATGCAAACACGTCGCTGGCAGTGGCCACTGTCCGTGTCGGTGCAAGCTGCAAGCGGAGGGTCTGTCGTGTCATTCATGTCATTGGCAGTGCATCATCTGCATCATGGCATCTCTGCTGACAGGTTGATGCGTGATGTGGGCGGTCCATTTCCAATACCGTTGAGCGTTGAGCCTCAACGTTGAGCCTCAACTCAACGCTTCTCGATGAGTACGAGTGGGCACAGGAAAACGCACATAATATAGGTAACGCAGCGCTCGCTTACCTCCAGCTATCGCCGTGCTAGGAGCTAGCTTCGGAGCTTGGGGCATGAGGCTCATGTGCACCACTGGGCTGTACCCTCTGCTTGGCGATGGACGGGAGGCGATGCACTAGGTAGCGAGAGAGGAGGGACCGTCTCGCGGGTGTTAGCGTTGATGGCGCCAAAGACGCTGACGCTGACGCTGGTGCTACGGCATCTGTGACACGATATGGCTCAACACGTTCACGTCCACCCCTAATGGGCTTCGTGCAGCAACACGGTGGACGTTTTCTACCCTCAGGCCTCATCAGCCGTAACGCGTAACTTGCCCTCCCCGCTATCGTCACTATAGCCTCGCTATCTCTTCAGAGAGCTTCGAAGCTTCAAGCTCGAGGAGGACATTCAACGATCAACGTTGCGCACGTTCAAAACTGCCTGCCCCGAGGTCGCGTCGGCTTTCAGCTTGTTTCAGCTGTGCTTTCCAGTAATACCACCAGAGCAACAGACCGCACCTGCCGTCTCAGTCCTTAGTAAGGCGTTGCAGTTTGAAGCAAGAGCATTGAAGATCAGCCGCCCCGACTTTATAGTTGAACTCAACGTCTCAACGTTGAACGTTGAAATGGTTGAAGCTTGATGCATGATGCTTGATGTCGCTCTTTATGCAATGCTTGAAGCCCTTGCGAAGCTTGAAGCTTGAAGCTTGAAGCGTTGTTGTACCTTTTAGAACCTATGCGATGCGTGAGGCTCATATCTTGTATCATGGCACACCTCATGCATTATGCCTCAACAGCCTCAGCCTCAGTAGGCCGCCACGCGAGATGGTTGGTTTTGGTGCTGATATGTCACAGCCCAGTGGTGGGAACGGGAACCAAACTTTCTGGAACCGATCTAGGCGGCAGGAAGACAGCACGGGACGGTGGCTGTGGTGTGGCGCTCTATCGTCTCTCCGTCTGCTTTTCCATGGAGGCATACGACAGCGTCACTGCTATATAAATTAGTCTCTTTCATCCAATACGTCCAACCTGCTACGCTCTCCTGTGTCTTCCCGTTTCTTCTTCGTTATTACCTCTCCCCTCCACCAGTGAGTATTACAGCGTCCATGCTCTGGCGTCTCTCCTCATTTTCGCCCGCCGTGAGACTGACTGGTTGCAAACGGACCTAGACCATGCCTACCACTGTGGACGTGTACCAAGCGCTCGAGTTCAAAGGCCCCTTGGGCCCGGGAACGGTGCAACGCCGTGACCTGCGCGAGGGGGATGTCCATCGACATTTTGTACTGCGGCTATTGCATGTCGGACAGCCACACGCGCGATGGCGATTGGGGGCCGGTGCCGTTCCCGCTGGTGCCGGGCATGAGATTATTGGTCGTGTAGGCGCGACCAAAGACCCGCGGTTCAACCTGGGCGAGTTGGTCGGGGTAGGGTGCATGGTCCAGTCGGGGTGTGTGACGGACGAGCATCCTTGCGTTTACTGTCAGCAAGGAGATGAGAACCATTGTGCCAAAGGCCCTGTACTTACCTATGGCAGCCACGACAAACTGGATGGGGCAGTCACCTATGGTGGTTACTCGAAGAACATTGTGGTGGAAGGCAAGTTTGTACTCAAGGTGCCCGAGAACCTGGATCCTGCCGGAGCGGCACCACTGCTGTGCGCAGGCGTCACCACCTATTCGCCCTTGAAGCGGTTTGGCGCGGGACCAGGTAAGAAAGTGTTGGTGGCCGGTCTGGGTGGGCTGGGCCACTTGGCGATCAAGTTGGCCAAAGCCATGGGCGCCGAATTCGCTCTCGTCGCGTTCGTTGAGCAAGGTGCAAGAGGCCAAGGAACTGGGCGTGGACAAGTTCTTGATCACCACCGATGAAGAACAGTTCAAAGCCGCCGCGTCGCAGTATGACATTGTGCTTGACACCATCAGTGTCGACCATGACTTTGGGCCGTACCTCCAGCTGCTCAAGCCGTATGGCGTGCTGGCCGTCGTGGGCCACATTGGGCCTACCAAGCTCAACACCTTCCCCCTCATGGTTGGCAACCGGTCCATGGCGGGCTCGGCCATTGGCGGCACCAAGGAGACCCAAGAAACGCTCGACTTTTGTGGACAGCATGGCATTGTGGCGACCTACGAGCTGGTTAGCTTTAAGGACATCAACCATGTCTGGGACCGGCTGTACAAGAGCGACGTCAAGTACCGCTTTGTGTTTGACACAGCTACCATCTAACGCAGTTTCACCCTGTGGGTCCGGTTGGTTGCGGTCGATGGATTGCGGTTGGGCGCCAATGCACCATTCGTACTTGACCCCCTCGTAGCTGCATAGCGTCCAGAGTACTGCTAGCTATCTTGGTCTCTCTTTCCGCCTTCTCCCCTCACTTTCCACTTCCCGTGCTAAAATACTCAGTCCACTTCCCGACGGTGGATAGTGGAGCAAGGGGTATTGGGGTGGTCACGATGGAAAGCGACCAACTGGAGCTCGATGGCACATCCCTTATCGTTACTCTCGCTTCTCAGCTTCCTTCCCTATCGCTACTCATTATCCCTCCTCTTCGCTATCGGTCACGATCGTGACTGAGTTTCTCAGCTTATCTACAAAACCCGCAACCATCCTCTCTTCTCCGTCTTGCGCTCATTATATAAACTCCAAACCTTTATCCATGGTTTCGACTCGGTTTCTGGCCTGGTTCATCGCCTCGTGCCTTTCTTGCTTGTCTCTCCTTCTCTCCCCTTGATTCGGTTCCCCATTACACTGCAGACCCGCAGGTCTTTCCTCTGTCCCCTTCTATAAACCTGCGTGTTCTTAGATCCACAAGTGAGATGGCCCAAGCCACCCACCATTCCTTTCCTCTCACCCTTCTTCTAGGCCTCCGCTCTAGAACTATTAAGAACTGCCCTTTCAATCAGCTCGTTCGCCCCCCCTTTTGCCCATGAAGCTCCCCACTCTTACGTCCGGCCCTGAATGTGCAACCTCCTTCTCGGACGCTGCCTGGCTCTGCCCACAACTAGCAAAGCACTATTCAGCCTTCCTGCGTTCACGCCAGTACGGCAGTGTTCTTTGGACTTTGGATCTGATACGCGTTCGGTCACCCGTGAGTCTTGTCTCCCATGGGTACTAAAGGAAGGTCTCGTCTCCGCCTGAGAAGCCAGCAACTCCGCCACAGTATTCATACTATGGATTGGAGCCGGGAGGCTGGCCAAGCAGCGAGGAAACAAAGAGAAAAAGAGAAGATAGATCGAGATTGGATCGAGCCAGAGGGGATAGGCGCACAACCGATGTGGTGAATGCAAGCGGGTCAGAGTTAATTAAGCCAGATCGAGACCAAGACCAAGATTGAGATTGAGATCGAGATGAAGATCGAATTTGAGGTTGAGCGCATCGGTTGGACGGGTAGATAGTGAAGAGCCCAAAAGGTCCTTAAAGGAACTGTACTTGGGGCAAGGAATAGATAAAAGATTTGTAGTTTGGTTAGTCCAGCAAGCCAAGAGCGAGGCCATTATCCTAGACTGGCAGCACCAGCCCCCGTCACTTGTCCCACCCTTCGGATAAGATATAATGCAGATACAGAGTAGCCATTCACTGTCTATGTCCGGCACGCAATGTCCGTCCGTTCCAGGATGGCGAGTTGCGCACCCAGTGCCCAGCCCAGCTCCGTTCCTGCAATCTTCTTGTCGGTGATGATGGTGTGCGAGTCATCCAGCTCGTAGCCCAGCGTGAGCAGCGTGTAGAGGTAGGTCATGTCCAGGCACGACTCGGGCCGGCCCTGGAGCTCCTTGAGTGCGTCCGGGTACTTGGCCGGCGGCCACCGGTCCGGCCACGTCGATGGATCGTGGCATACATCCGTCACCGCCTGGTGCAGCTCGGCAATGGTCAAGGTGGGCCCCATGCCGAGCGGGTGCAAGCGGTCGTAAAGTAGGACAGTGCTACTACCGGTGCGCCCTCGGGTAGGCTCTGTCCCAAGCTCGCTGGTACACCCCAGCAAACGCACAGGGATCAGCAGCGCAGGGCGCGTGCTTGTCCAGCACTGTCTCCACCACCGCCGTACACGCGTTAGAGCCAACGATCTCCATTCCCTTGAAGCGATGTTCCCCCTTGACCTCGCCCACGGCCGCGGGCGGGGTTCCGTTGATGGCCGGACCGGCCGCCGCAGAGGCAGGCGGCAACAGCGTCACGTTAATGTTCTTCTCCACGCCGCTGGTCAAACAGTTGTGCGGTAGAGTCCTTCCACCTGGGCCGGTGTGGGTTGCGGGCCTGGGCCAGGCCATGGAGGAAGGCAGAGAGGGCATGGACCGCTTCGCGCACTTGCATCAGTCCGTACCCCAAGTACGAGTTTTGGTACAGCACATGTCGCGGCCTGCCAAGTTGGACAGCTCGTAAACGTGCGCACCAGGGCGCATGGCATCCTTTGCTCGACCCTGGGGCTCAACACGATCTGGGTACTCGCCCCGCCAGGTCCAAGACGGCCGCCGTCGGGGCGGAAGTATGCTTGCCTCCAATCCGACCCAAGAGGTAGTTGACCGTAATCCACGCATACACTGCCTCCTCGACCCATCCATAATCTCCACTGCATTGTGCCCCGGTGCGTCGGCGAGGGAAAGGGTATTGGGTCTGAAGCATGGAGCGAACGGCAGCCAGGATGTCCTGGGCTTCCTTCTCGCCCGTCAAACGCAGTCCGGCCGTAGCCTTGACCACGATCGGTGTGCACTTTTGCAGTTCGGCAGGCACACGTTCCACTGCCGCATCCATCAGTTCACGCAAGCTATTCGCCGCTTCTTCCGGACGACCGGCGTACTTGCTCAGGCCACCCTTCTTGGCCTTGAACAGCTCGTCCTCCAGCTCAGGCAGCGCTGCCTGTCCAGCCTTCTGCGCACACACATTGAACTTGTACACGTGGATCCGGCTGGCCTTGGCTGCCAGCATAGAATCGATCACCAGGCCGTACGGACCGCGCCGGGGACGGTGCACTGCGTCGTTTGACAGGTGTCATCAGCGAGCGCGGGACGTTGGCGAACGTCGGCCAGGGGGTTGGAAGAGAGCCCGCCCACCGGCCGCCTTGCCACCGGCAGACGCCACAGCGTGTCCTACTGAGCTGACCGAGTGGGTTTTCCCCGACGAAGCCCATAGGGAGGAGAGCAGCGGATCGCGGCCACGAGACGGAGTGGCGTCACGGCCCGGCGCAAGGGACTTGCTGGGCTCGGCCAGCCCTCCCGAAGCCAGCGGGCTCGGCACGCGACTGATGGGCGGCGCAGTGACGGGGAGGAAAGGCTCGCGGTCCGCCATGTGGCTCAACTCCATCGAGTCGCGTTCGTTGCCGCCCATTTTGGGGTAGAAATGTGGTGGTGGCGGTGGCAGCGGATTTTTTTATTGTCCCGCGCTGTCCATCGCCCGCCGCCGTTGACGGGAGGGAGAAAGGGTGAGGGGGTTTCGTACTGGACGGTGACGTGGACACCCACGTAAGGGCCGGGGCGGCGGGCGAGTGGCTAAAAACAAGGCAGAAGGCAAAACTGCATCTGGCGTGATGCATGTGATGTCACATGTCACTGTCACATGTGACGCACACGGCATGCAGTCAGTCAGTCGATCGATGGAGAGATGAGTAATAGACGTGCTGCACCCCAAAGCTTCGACAACTCCGCCCCATAGAGCAACACGCGTGGCAAAGGGCACTGAAGAAACTTATCTCGTCCAACACTTATCCCTGACTCTTCTGGCCACCAATGCCAGCGAAGAGATGCAAGAGGAATCGCCAGAGAAGAGCGAAATGCGATCGGTTTTGCTGCTGGCCCCTCCCCGCTGGGTGAGGGCTGATGGCCACTGAGAAAAAGGAACGTTCTTAGTTCTAGAGTGGAGCGCCTAGAAGAAGGAGTGAGAGGAAAGGAAAGGTGGGCGACTTGTATGGACTGTGGATCTAACTAGAACACGCAGATTTTATAGAAGCGGGACAGAGGAAAGATCAACAGGTCTGCGGTGTAACGGGGAACCGAGTTAAGGGGAGAAGTGGAGAGCCAAACACGAAGGCATGAGGCGATGAACCAGGCCAAAAACCGAGGCGAAATCATGGATAGAGGTTTGGAGTTTATATGAGCGCAAGACAGACAGAGAAGAGGATGGTTGCGAGTTTTGTAGATAAGCAGAGAAACTCGGTCACGATCGTGACCAATAGCGAAAGAGAGAGAAAATGAGTAGCGATAGGGAAGGAAGCTGAGAAGCGAGAGTAACGATAAGGTATGTGCCATCGAGCTCCAGTTGGTCGTTTCCATCGTGACCACCCCAATACCCCTTGCTCCACTATCCATCGTCGGGAAGTGGAGAATACCTACGCGCAGCCAAGATGGAGGGGTAATGTCACGGGGGGGCGACCAAGTCGCGTTGCACTGACAACACTCTGAGCTCCGACGCTGGGATCCACCCGTTGCGGCTGGTAGGGAGACCAGTCCAATGAACGAACTATGGGTAGGCCCGTCGACCGCGCCGACGGTCGAGGATCTCCTTGACACGGCCAGGCTGTGTGACCGCCAACAATCTCTGGCGCCGGCACCTCTGGGGGATAGGAGCGGGCGTCGACACGGTCAGGTCGAAGAGGGTCAAAGTAGGCCGCGTTGACTACAGGGTTATTGATGGCATGGAGGTCGCGGGGCAAGTCCAACCGGTGGGCATTCCCATCGACTTTCTCCAATAATTTGAAGGGCCCACAAGGTAAAGGGGGGGGGGGGGGGGGGGGGGGGGGTAACGGCGAAGCGGAGCGTCCGGCAGTTATAACGCGGGTGTAGACTCGTGGCTTATTAGGATCAACTTGAATGAGTTTGTCCTGCGGGTGTTTCATTGCGCTCACGGCATTTTTTTTGGGCAACGAACTCGGCGGAGGGCAAGAGGGTAATAGCGCAGTTGGGGTTCGACCGTCGAGATGTAGAACCGCAGGTTGGTTTCGAGTTGCTGGTTGACGCTTCTCCTTGGCCAGGCGTGTTGCTCTGGACACTGTGCGTTGACGGAAGGTTGAGGCTTGCTTCCGACGCACGCATCCCCGCGCACGGACCAGGCGTTACTAGTGACTGAGTTGAGGATACAGCCATTGGAGCCCAACCCACCGTGGTACTGAGTGGGAGAGTCATCTCCAGCCCAGCCTGCTAGCCATGCCAGGCCACACGCCCATACAGTGGGTGCGATGGCAGCTGTGTTGTGCGTGGTGTAAGTACATCTGTGTGCGTGTGCGGCCATCTGAATTCTGAATTCTGCATGCAGAATTCCGCGATTCGCATCCGTCGTGCCCTAGCCCATCCGTCTGGATCGACGCTTCCGCGGAGGGTGTGCAGCTGTGTGGTGCGCTTCGTGCGCTGGAGAAGGGGGGGCAGGGGCTGGCGCGTGGGGGGCTTGGCGGGGCAGGGCGGGGGCATGGTGCATGGATGCTGATCAATGACGTTACTGACGTCCTCCATGGGGGGCACAAGGGGGCGCATGCAGGGGGGCAAGCGCGGCTGCCGAGCGAGGCTTTCCCCGCCGTCGCATGCTGCCTGCTGCCTGCTGCCTGTCCTGGGCGCCTGCCTCGGCGCAAGCCAGCGGAGGCTGCGACGGGAATAGGACGCGTGCGCCTCCTCGACTGCCTGCTGCCTGCTGCCCTGCTGCTCGGCTGCGGCATGGGCATGGCGCATGGCGCTTGGAGCTTGGCGGCGCACCGCACACGCCTTGTCTTGTCCGGCATCGCGCCCACACACGCGCCCTGCCGCCGCACGCCGATCATCCCATCCGTGCAGCTGGCCTGCCCCGAGGCCGACCGCACGCGCGGCGGACTTTGGTAGGGGCCACGGGGCCAGTGTTCGTGGCGGGGGTGGGGAGGGCGCGACGGGCAGGCAGGGCGGGGCAGGGCGGGGCCAGAGTGCTCGGAGGCGTCGTGCGGCGCAGATAGCGCACACACGCTGGCTTTGCAGACAGCGCGTGCGGGGCACAGGCAGCACCCGCACCCAGCGCCCCCCGCAGCACACCCCACGATGGCCATGCACTACCCAAGCCCACGGCAGACAGATAGATGGTCCTGTGGCATTTTTTCAGATGCACATGCAGATTCAGAATCAGACGCACACTCATAGACAGCAGCTCCCAGTCTTCCTTCACGCCCCCACCGGCCGCCGTCCCTCCCTGCCCACCCTCCTCCTCTCCACTGCCACCGCCATGCCCCCCGACGGACGGCCAGCTCCCTTTCCCCTCCCGCTCTGCCCGCCGCGACAGGAGCAACAGCCTCAGCGCTCCCAGCCCCCGCCCCGCCTCCGCCCTTCCTCCCGGCCCACCCCCTCCGTGCCCGCCGCGCCGCCCGCCACACCTCGGGCCCATCTCCCGCCCACCCGCCCCCATCTCTCACCGGCTCACACGACGACGACGACGTCCTCCACCCACCCCGCGCGCGCGCCCCCAGTGCCGCGCCCCGCAGCCCTTCTCCGTCTCCTCCCCCCGCCCGGCTCGATCCATGCTCCCTCCGATCCATATGCTGCCCACGTCGACACGGATGAGCAAAACGCAGCCCCGCGTCGCAGAGTGCCGTCCTATGACGAGGAGCACCAGCTCATCTCTCAGCTCGATGATGCCCCTCTGACTGACGACGATGAGGTACGTTATTTTCGTATAAATTCCTTGGAATATAGTGGAGGCCCTGTGTTGACTGTAATTCTCTCGTTGCAGAATGGTGGTGGCCAAGTCCCTAGCCCGGCCCAACGGCCCGCCGCTCATTTGCCCCCGTCGTCGGATGAAGCCTCGTTGCCCCGTTCGCCCGAAGAGAGCTCAAACAGCCGCCCTCGATCCTGCCGAAGAACTCCCATCTACCCCAACTACTGAACCACACAAGGAACTCCCCCCCTCATCGTCGTCTATCAAACCCTCCCGCCCTGGAGCCCGAGGCAAGCGGAGAAAAGCTAGCCACCGGTGAGCAGCTGGGCCAAGAACCTCCTTCACTGCTGCGCCCATCGACAAGTTGGATGATCGAGATGTGGAGGGCGATGATCTGTCGCACGATTCCCAATTGACCCCGCAGCAACGGCATTACCTGGTACGTGCGCTCGTAGCCCTTCAATTGGCACATGAAACAAGCCAGTTGGAGAAGCTGGGTACACTTACCGTGTATGGTCCTCCTTTTAGTCCGCTGCGACCACCCGTGGGCAAGGTGGGCAAAGACCTGATTAACGAATATACCAAAGACCTCCGTCGGGTCCCCCGGCAGACGACCCGTATGCCAACGATGGTCTTGCCCCCGGGAACTGGGAAGACGATGCGGTGGTCCGTCGAACGGAACGAGTGACCCAACCAGTCATCCTCCGTCACCTGTTTCATACCCATCTGCGCACCTTTCCGGGCCTCGACACGGCCCCGAGCAAGTTCTGGCAACACAGGGTCCAGGTCCTGCTCGACGAGCTGGCCGCACGCAACTTGAGTACCTCACTGGAACGCAGCGAGCTGACTCAGCGTCGGGTTTGGGCCCTCACCATGGTCGATGGCCTGGGCAAGTTTTTGCCCGTGGGATTGGCATCCGTGGGGAAGATGAACTGCGTGGTCCGGGCCCCGGATTGAAGGGGACAGAGGAATGGGGGTGTGGGCAAGCAGTGGGGCAAGGGGACGGTAAAGCGTGGTCTTGACAAACCCGTTGCGCTCTCCCCCTCATTGCTAGAGGATGGATGCCCTGTTTGCCCCTGGCACCAAGTCCAACTCATCTGGCGACGCTACGTTGGAGGCGGCCGTGGACCGTCAATGGCGTCTGGCCGGGGAGCGTGCACGGGAAGAGGCCAAGGACGCAGCGGCATTGAAGGAAAAAGTGATTGAGCAAGAAGATGGACTGGAATCGATGTGGGATGTGTTTCTTGCTACTAGCAAAGTGCAGGACTTGCCTCCGCGTCTGCCAACGCGCCTGGGCACATTTCGCCATTCCTTGGCCACGGCTCTGTACGACCTTTTCTCCTCTCGCCCGAAGCGGACCAGCTGGTGAAGAAGCTCAAGTCGGTCCATGCCCTGTTTCCCTACTGGGGCGCCAAACAGCTCCTTCGCTCCAACGTTCATCCGCCCCATGTCATGGTCCAGAGCTTGCTGAGCTTGCTGTTGGGCCGGCCGGCTTCGGCGTCAGAAACGACCAAGGACGGGGACAAGACGCAAAGCCTGCTACAACGTATTCTAGGTTTCTTCTTGTCGCGCGAGTTGGACCAGATCAAGGCCACGCTGGTGCGGCCCCTGCGCGCCTCGCTGGGGAGGCAGGACAGGGCGCACTAGCCAATCGTATCATGGACTATGTCACCTTCTCTGATCGTGTGGATCGGGCGGCGATTGAACGCAAAACGCTCGAGTCGGGCGACGATGTGGTGACTGTGATTCTGCTCGAGTCGCCTCCGCTGGGCTATGGACCGAACGAGGCAGCAGCGAAAAATTGCTCAAACCAGTTGGTGCCGATTTGGTGTTGGACATGCAGCGCGCATTTTCCCTCAGTCCGTGGCGAGGTCATGTGGATGGCGCCTACCCGCCCGAGGCAAGTCGGTACGACCAAACAACCGTCCAAGATGCCGAAGAAGCATTCGAGCATGCGCGCCCGCCTGCGTCGACGGACAAGACAGACGAGGCAAAATGGACGCTCACCGAGGAGGAGGAGGATATGGCGTACGACTTTGCCCAGCTCAAACTCTTGTTGCGCGAGGCTCGTCGTGCGCGCGACCGGAGAGAACTGTTGGACGTGGTGATGGGACCGTGCTTCCGACAATGGTCAAGGACTTGCTCGAGTACGTCTTTTACGACGGTCTTCGTGCCGCCACCACAGCCAAAGTCGACTTGTCCCGCGCAGTGGGCGACCTGAAGGAGTTCATTGATGATTTGCTCTTGGTGCGACAACGGTCTGTTGCGCATCCTGACGAGTGCGGGCCGGGCGAATGGGTGTCGCTGTTGAGTCGACACGAGGACCACTTGCTCGAGTTTCTGCACGACCTCGCCCCAGTCGCTGAACCTCTCTTGGAGTGGGCCCAGATCGGCACAGATTACCTCGCCCTCTCTACCTCCGACCCGATGCATCCTGCCGATCGCGCCCGGCCCAACATCGAGCTCAATGTCGAAACCTTATTGGCCGACGAGCGGATCAAGCCCGAGGATCGTAAGCGCATCTTGCGCGAGGTGGACGGCTTGGCGTCTTGGACCATGTGGCAAAACGTCCGCCAGGAACTGGAAGCCAGACGGGAACTTCTCTTTGCCGTCGCCCCGAGCCGGGCGAGACGACAGAGCAGGAAGCGCGCAACAACCCCCTGGACAAGGGCAAGAAGCGTGCCTATTCACCCGATGAGGTATCTGCCGCTCTGGGAGTAGAGAACTTGCCCCCCGACCCTGCGTTCCATGAGGCCGCAAGCGACGTGGACAGGCTCATGTACCGTCTGATGCGACTGCATTCCGTACGCGCCGACGACGGACTGTGTCCGACCGAGGCGCGCGGGACCGAGGCCCAAGTGTACCCTGGCTTTTGGTACGACGAACTGGACCCTACGGGCCAACAGTTGATGGCCGAAGAACATGTCAAGCAATTGCGCTACGTTCCTTTGCGCACTGACTTTGCTCCGCCACAACTACTGCATACCCGTCGCCTCCTCCCGGCCTTCCGACACCACCTCGCCACCGCCCTCCCCGACTGGTCTGCTCCCCACCGTGATCGCGAAGTGCCCAAACCCAAACCCAAACCCAACCCCAGACCTAACCCCTCTGCTCCCACCCGTCCCAGCGTCCCATCGTCCACGCTCCGATCCGGGCCGCCCACCTCGCCTGCTCCGCCGTGCCTCCGATCCCCGTTCAAATCCCATGCGGTACACCCTATCTTCGCGCCGTGGTCCTGGCGGCGACCAGGGCGAACGGGGCGAACGGGGCGTTGGGCTTGCGCCTCATCCGCGTGTGATGTTGGACCCAGACGAGCGCAGCCGGCCACGCCGGTCCCGTGGCTCAGCCGACGAATCGGGTCGGACAGGACAGCCCGACACACGCGCCAAATCAGTAGGCAGAAAATGGACCGGTTGGACCACCTCGTTGGCACGAAGCTTTTCCCTGGCTGCGTCGCCCTTGACCCCGCCTCGACAAACACGAGCCTAATACCACTCCCTCTTCCACTGGCGGGCGGTACGACGCACCCCCACGCACTGGCCACGCGCCCTCAGACACACAGCCCACTCCGTCGCGGTACCGCGTACCCCCTCTGTCTGACCCACGAGGTCGGCGGGACCGGATCCCACAGACCGTGTACCCGGACGACCGGGCCGGCCGGTACGGCGTTTCTTCCCGTGACGCTTACGCCCCAGGCCGGCGCGACCGCGACCGCGACCGCGTCCCGCGCTACCCTCGTCGCCTGGCGCGCACGCAGAGCCAGAACGACGCTACACCCCGTGCTGACGGTGCCCGGCCCCGGCCACACGGGTCACGTAGCGCCGCAGCTGCGTCTGCGCCTCGTACTGACCCGGACCCGGACCGTCGTGCGCCCCGTACGTCCCGTGCGGCCCCTGCGGCCCGTCCGACGCGTGCGTCTCGCACGTCGCGCTTACTGAGGGATGGGAGGGCGAGCAGGTGGATGAGACGGATGACATGGGTGGCCAGGACGATCCTGTCCCTACGAAGGAAGCACGCCGGCCGTCGGCCCAGGAGGCGCGGGAGGAAGACCTGGGTGAAGATGCGGGTGAAGATGCGGCTGGGCAGCGCACATCTCGTGGTTCGGACCGCCACGTGCAAGTAGGGCGCGAGGACGACGTGCCGATACCGCCACCGCAGCAAGGGAATGAGCAGCGGTCGGACGAGTCGTCTCCCCCGCGTCGGTCGATGGAGGTGTAGAGCAATTGAAGCGTACGGGTGTCTGCCGTCTCGACCTCGGCCTGAAGTCCCCGCGTAGGTACATGTTACTTGCCAGTTCAGGCCCCAATACTTCCCTCACCCGCGCTTTCTTCCTGCCTTTTCGGGGTGAGTCCGTGAGGCGTACGAGCAACCTAAGTCGGATCTTCACTCTTCCCTTTGGCTTTTGGCTTTTGCCTTGGCGTTGCGCTCCCTGCTTCTGATCTCTTCTTTGCTTAACTCTCAACTCCTTTTCTTCCTTGGAGTTGATCCGACCCTTGTGCCCTTGGTGCTCCCCCCCCCTTTTCTCTCTCTCCCGGCCATATGTCCTTCTCCCTGGTCCGCGGGCTGCCACGCGTCGCAGGTCAGGTTGGGCTTTCCCACCTCCTCTGCCCGTTGAAGATCCACCATTCACTTTCCTTTCTGTTCTTTTCTTTTCCTTTTTTGGCTTGTTCTCTCGTTTTTTCTTGCCGTCTCGGTGCCCCCCGAGATAAGTTGCACTATCTGGAAATACCTACCCCTACTCCTCCCTCCCTCTACGCCTAGGCTACCCTACGCCTACCCCCCTACACGCCTGCCCCGCTCACTCGCTCGCCTGTGACGTTTTGGACTTGCAGACTTGCGATCGCAGCCGATGGGGATTTTCATTCGTTTGACTTTGGCTTGCCCGTGGGAAAATACCTTTTTCGATGATGTCGATGCTTGCATGCACTGAGACGTGAGACTTGAAGCTTAGCTTGAAGTCTCTCCCGCGAGTTGGGGTTGGTTGCTTTGGTTGCTTGAAGGATATCCGTTGTGCCTTGTGGTTGGTTAGTTAGTCATTGGTTATACTTGGTTGGTTGGTTGGTTGGTGGGATGGTTGGTAGGTTGATCTCTCCCCGGCCGTCCTCCCTATAATACTTTTCTATAGCATCCATAGCGTGCTAGCGCATGGGCTCTGGGCAGTAGGACTATCACGACGTACAGATACCCTTATGCCCGCCCTCGGCGCTCCCGGCTCGGTCTGGAGCAGGCACAGCGGCGCGTTCAGCGCCTCTATCAGGCACGAAAGAGAAAGAGGGCATGGGACTGGGAATAAACCATTGGCATAGAAATACAATGCGCAGAAAGGCAACGGTCGTAAGTGGCTAGTGCCATGTGACATGGTGACCAGAGAACGGGAGCGGGTTTTCCGTGCCACGTAACGCGTAATGCGGCAGCATAAAGGTCGAGGGAGAGGTACAGGGTACAGAGTACAGAAATCATATGGCTGCCGACCCGTCGATGCAAGTATCGAATGGAGCGAAGGGGCCGTGCGACAGAGACTACTTAGTAGTACCGAACATGCACACCGTAACAGCACACCAAACGTCGGCCATGGCCGATGATCGATGAACCATGACCAAAAGGACCCGGTTGGAATTCGGCAACGGCAGTGCAGAGAGGGAAGCGCGGCCGAGGAGATGCTGGCCGTTGGACCAGGGGGCCCACAATGTGCTGTATGCAGTGTGCATTAGGGGGGATCGAGCCATTGACCATTGGGTGCCGGGGCAAATGCGCCGGCCTGGCTGGGCGGCACAAGCGCCGTGGCGTTTTTCCAAAACAGGTAGGGTACGTCATCTGGGTTGACCGTGTTCTGAGTTTCGAGTGTGGACCATTGGATTGTGTTGCCCCACCAAGAGGGACCGGCAAAGCTGGTGCCATATTTGCCCTGGAAAATCGGCATCATGTAAATCAAAAAGTACGTTGCCGCCGAGCCCGACGTCAAGGCCGACGACAAGACATAGTTCAGTGCGACATAGTAGTTCTTCATCCGGATCGGCGAGAGGGTGAGGTGCACAGCTGCCCCAGCCCAGCACGTCAACGAAAGAGGGTACCACCCATACGTCGTGTGTGGCAGTCAAGATGATCGGCCAACTCACATGGCTCCAGCGAAACCCAACCCGTTCCAGCGGCGGCAACGGGTTGTACCGATAACACACCAGAACGGTACCGGCGCCAGTGCACCCACGAGAAAGAAGAGGTTCAGCAAGCGGTACCGTCCGCCGCCGAGCCAAAGGTACGTTGCGACCCCAACCTGCCCACTACCACCGCATCGTACAGCAGTTCATTGGCCCCACTCGGGCCGTCGCAATCGTGTCAGCCAAGACGATCTGATGCCACACGATACGATTGGGTGGCGACAATAGCAAGAACGTCGTCCGAGGCCGGTAACTTAAAGTACAACCCCAACTTGAGCTGCGACAGCATCGGATCGCTTGGCCCACGCTTACCATAGGTCAGCCGGAACAGCATCCAAGCCTCGCTTTCCCAGGCACCACGTACCCAGCCACCAATTGAAAAGATTCCGGAACGGGCGAGATGGCAGTGAGCGCAGTGATGATGCCAACCGGAAGCACAAAGATAAGCCGAGAAAAGTGGACAACATTAAGGCCCAAATGGCAAGTCGGTCTCGTAGCCCCGACAGGCCCCGATGGCCATAGCAACGAGACAAGGAAGAGAGTCAGCCACCACCACGCAGGAATGGGCTGGTACCGTTGGATGAGTTGAGCGTGCACATCTTCCTCTTCGTGCACGGGGCGCTGGTAGTCGCGCATCGTCGGCAACAGACCAAAGAGAAGAAAGTGAATCAAAAGCGCCGGAACAAGAGCGAGGTCGCACCCCTTGCTGATCAAATTCGTCGCGGACCAGTAGGGCTTGGAGTAGGTCTCGTACGCTTTCTCATCCCATGCAGGCCCGGATGGGAAGGAGAGGCGGCCAAGCAGGTGACTGATTGGTACCGCTGCGCAAAAGCGGTCGAGGGGTAATTGTTGAGCCATGGCATATATCGTTGCACCTTTGCTGGAGAACGCAATGAGAGCAGAAGTACACACCACACAGAAGGTAGCCTGCCAAAATGTTGAGCTGGGCGAAAAGGGGTAATGAGGGGCGAAGGTAAGGCCTGAGAAATGGTAACCCAATCCAGTGAGAACGAAGGCCAAAGCCCATACCGCCTTGACCCCCAAAATGAGATTGACGGCGTAGGAATTGGGTGCACACCAAGTAATCCATCTAGCCCCCCGAGAACCAAAAACCATCCCGCCAATACCTGCTTGTCAGTTCCCATATCCAACAAAATATATGGCTTTTGGCTCGAGACGTACGAGGCGGTTTGCAAGGCCTGGAAAACAAACCCCGGGATCCAGGACCAGGCAAGGCAGCGATCAGGTACCATAGAACACTTTTGACGGGACCAGTTTGCTTGCGCGCACGCCGTGCAGCGTGGTAAGTAAGGCCGATAGGTAGAGAGCACCAGTAGGCCAGAGCATGCGGCCAGCATGACAAGGGTGCGGTAAAAAGGCCGGCGTAAGATAGGCCCATCAGGAACTGGATAACATGAGTAGGATCTTGTACCCGGTTTGGGTGGGTACAGTATGCGACGTAACTTTGTGCACCATGAGCACGTCCAGTGGCCACTCGGGGCCTGTGCCAAAGGTGGCCATGATGCAAATAAACGTGTGCTCCTTGACATTGAATGGTCCCGGGTTGATGAACCAGGCGAGCGGCCAAGAAGCAGGGTCGGTACTTTGGACATAAGAAGCCTAGCGGCCAGCAAAAGATCTGCACCAGCACGGCAGATTGGATCACATTGACGTCCAGTCCCACGAGTAAATGCCACGTAGAGTGCTGAAAAGCCCATGGCAAATATGGGCCCAAGAGCCACACGCGGAGGGTATGGATGGGCATATCGGATCATCCTCCGATGGCACCTGGCGCGGACGTAGGGATTGACCCTCCCTTTTCTCCCCAAGTGATTCGTTTCCTCCTCGGGTTCTTCTTGCTGTTGCAGTCGCGAAGAGGCGTCTTCCTCGCCCACGGGTCCCACGAGGGAGATGGCATCATCCCCTTTGGCTGTCGCCGTGGCAGTATAGGCAGAGAGAAAGGAAGGGTGGAAGCATTGGACCAGTGTCTCTTATTGCCCAGTGCTCGCTCCTCGAAACCAAGAGAGTTGTACATACGGCGTGCTGGGCAGTGCGTTGAGGAAGCGGCCATGCGCCTCGTCTGAACTCGACGGGGATTCCAACGCGGCCAATTCAGGCACCTGCACCAGCGCGCTCAGCTGGGACGAGGACAAGGTATTCTTGCCACTGAGAAGCGAATCAACAGTGTGCTGGTGCCTACGGAAGAAGGAACGACAGAGGCATGAGAGCCTAGTACAGGGGCATCCGGTATGGGCTCAGAGAGCGGATGCTGATCGGCGTCAACCCGAGAGGTGACCGTAGCAGCTGCCCCGATCCCAGCGGGAGGGGAGGGCTTGGCAAGCACAGCTGCATCGGCGTGATGGCAGAGAGGGGCGTCGGGCGGAGGTCGAACCAGCCGTCGTCGTGGTCGGTATGGGGGGTTTCGTCGGGGTCCACGGCGGGAGGGGCACCGGAGCGGCGGATGAGAGGGGAGCGAAGCTGTCGGGGAGTGGCGGGGAGACGTAGGCGGCGCCGGCACTGCTCAGACGGTGGCCGTGGGCGTGGGCGTGGGCAGAGAGGGTATGGGTTGGTGTTGTTTGGTGGCTGCTGCTGCCGTCTGCTGTCATCGCTGTGGTCGTTTGGCGGGGTGGTAGGGCAGATAAAAGTCGTGGGCCTGCATGGGCAAAGAATGGGCCGGAGGAGGGGCAGATGGTGGTGGTGTCCTTCAGCAGGCGCAGCCGAGGGTGGAGGGGGGGGGGGGTGGCTCGTGCCCATCGAGGGGGCGTAGAGCGGACGGAGCGAAGCAAAGAAAAAAAATACATATCGAGCCGAGGTACATAGTGCGTACGCCCTCTTGTGTTGCCTACCAGCGCTACGTTTTTTCGTACGTGCGCCCCCGGCTGCAGCGCCGAGCGGTGGGGCGCATTTTGCATTTTCGGGTGGCCGACGACAGGGCGTGTGGGATGGGTTGGGCGAGGGATGGATACTGGATAGGCGCTGCTCGGCTTCCTGTGTGCTCTGTCGGCTGGTCTCTCGGGTGCTGAGCCTGGGTGCTCAGACACCGCCCTGCTCGCAGCCACTGCCCTTGCACGCTGCCTGCCTGCCGCGCTGGCTCGGCTGCCGCACAGCTCGCCTCTGCCGGCGCCACCTGCGCACACAGGCGCTTGCTATGGGCTGGGGCGCCGCAAGAGCCGCGAGCTGCTGATGTATCGAAGCACTCCCTGCTGCATGGCTTGCTGCCTCCCAACTCCGAACTGCCTCGCACGCTGCTCTGCTGCGGGCCCAGGCTGCCCTAGTGCCTCCCTCACCCCACCCTCCCACGCCTATCATATATCATATATCACCGTCTACACCACGCGTGCACAGGCACAGGATTCGATGGTACATAGCATGCACGACCCACTCTGTGCCTCGCCAGTGGCTGTGGCTGCTGGGGCCTTGCCGCACGCGTCGCTCTGGCCACCTCTCCTTTCCACTAGGTACTAACTCCAGTCCCGTTTGCCAGCGAACAGCCCCATCCATCTCTTTTTCTCGCCACGCATGTTCAATGCTCTGATGTTGACATTGATAGTGAGATTGATATTGATATTGATATTGATATTGATATTGATATCGAGATAAGGGAAAGAGAGAGTATAGCAATGATCGAGCAGAGTACGAGCAGAAATACAGCAGAGAGAAAAATGATACCGAGTACGCATCCTACCCGCTTCGTACAGCAACGGTGCACGCTCCCCGCTTAACGCCCCACCCCACCCCACCCCAGCGTGGTCGCCTTACAGCTTGCTCGGCGCAGGAACGCGGCCGCCACCTTGATGCGCTGCACCTTGCCCGTCGCCGTCTTGGGGATCTGGTCCGAGATGAAGATCGTCTCGGGGATCTTGTATGGCGCCAGCTTGTCCTTCAACGCCTCCTGGATCGCCGACTGCGACAGCTGCGCCCCCGCCTTGAGCACCACCGCCGCGTTCACCTTCTCCCCATACATCTTGTCCGGCGCCCCGAACGACACGGCCTCCCCCACCCCGGGCACACCCAGCAACGCGGCGTCAATCTCCAGCGGGCTGATCTTCTCCCCGCCGCGGTTGATCAGCTCCTTGATCCGCCCCACCAGGCGCACATAGCCATCCTTGTCTTGCCGCCCTTGGTCGCCGGTGCGGAAGAAGCCCTTGTTGCGGCCCTGGTGCACAAAGCTCTCGGCGTTGGCCTTGTCGTTGTTCAGGTATCCCTTGGTCACATTCGGCCCGCGAATGCACACCTCACCCACCGTGTCGTGCGGCACCTCATCGCCCTTGTCATCGAGGATGCGCACCTCCACGCCTTGGCCCACCCCCACCGAGCCGGGGAAGCGCTTTTCGGCGGCAAGGGGTTGGAGGTCATCTGGTGCGCCGCTTCCGTCATCGCATACGCCTCCAGCACCGGCGCGCCAAACGCCGTCTCGATCGCTTCAAACGTCGGCGGCGACAAGCTCGAGGAGCAGGAACGGATGAACCGAAGTCCCGGCACAGGCGACGCCGACGGCTTGGGCGTCTTGTCGGCCAACAACATTTGGTGGATCGTAGGCACGGCCGTGTACCACGTGCACCCCTCTGCCTCAAACGTCTTCCAAAAGTTCGATGCAGAAAACTTGGGTGGGATCACCGCCGATCCACCAGACAGCAGCGTCGCCAGCAACCCACACACCAATCCGTGCACATGGAACAGAGGCATGACCAGCAACGTTCGGTCCTTGGGCGTGAGGTGGTAGGTGTTGACAATGTTGACCATGGTACGGGCAATGTTGGCGTGCGTGAGAGGCACTGCTTTGGGCCGGCCCGTCGTGCCCGACGTGTGCAGGACAAGCGCCACGTCTTGCGGCTGGCCTGCAGCACTCCCGCCTCGGCCAGGGGTACAGGTGCCCCACCAGGGTGGATCAGCTTGACCTCGCCCGAGCTAGGCTCCACCACAATTTCCACCACAGGGATGTTGAGTTTTTGAGCGGCGAGCGCGGCGGGCGCCTGGGCTTGCACCGCCCCATGGTGCAGCACCATCAAGCCGGCCTGCGTGTCATTGAGGTAAAACTCCACCTCGCTCTGCTTGTAGGGGTTGAGGGAGCCGAAATGAGCTGCTGAGCACCAGTGGCGAGGAAGGTGGCGGTGAACTCAATGCCGTTGATCAGCGACGCAGAGACCGCCTTGCCGGGCGGCAACTTGAACGAGGCCAGCTGGGCTTGCACACGGCCCACTTGCTGCGCCAGACGCGCATAGCTGTACTCCAAGCGCTGCGCACCAGGGATGATGATCGCAGGGGCGGAGGCAGGTGCCGAGGGACGGAGCAGGGGGGTGAGAAGGGTGTCACAGGAAATGCTCATGGTGGATGACCAAAGGAGATGGAGATGGTGGGAAAGAGCGGCAAGCCCAGCTAGCGCCATCGACGGAGCAATATCCCGACGGAGTGGATACCCACCCCGCACACCGTCCTGAGGAACGGAGTACTGACTGACCCAGCCCACCTGGGGCCGGGACTGGGGTACTCCGTCTGAGCACTGCATGTCCGCGGCAGGCCACCCGCGCCCGTTTCAAATCCGCCTCCCCCGGCAACCCTACCCAAATCGAATTGCGCCCGGCTCAGGCAAATGACGTTAGATGGCCGCCCACTCGCCCCCTGCCGGCCGGCCGACAACTCGGCTTTTCTTATTAACCGCCCACTTTGGCCAATCTTCCGCGTCCCCCCTTCAGGCTGCAGTACTCGTTGTAAGTGGCTCAGCAACCACTCATCGCTCCCTCTGCTCTGCTAGTGAGCTCATCGCTCACTCAGCAACGACCACCATCAAACCCTCCCTCCCACTGTACCCTCAGACCGCCGCACCGCAAACACCCGCCTTTTGGATGCACTGCCGATTAATCGCCCTTGTGGACGGCAACGACGCAGATGCCTCGATGGGGATGCCGTGATCTTGTGACATGTGACATCACATGTGATGCAGCTGTGACATGTGAACCAGCGAGCGGAGGCGCCCCCAGATCGTGCCCGTAGCAACAGAATGGCAACAGACTCAGAACTCAGTGATTGGCTGCCACCAACGTTCAACCTACGTGCACCGGCGGAATCTTCGCCCCGCCACTGTGTCGCGATAGCCCCTGTGTTTGTCCAATGCACCCAGGTGAAACCCGATCCATCCATCGGTCCGAGGCACAGAACAGTCCCAAACCAGGGGGAAGGTCGGCGTTTCTCTCCAGGCGCGTCGGAGTGGACGTGGACGTGGACGTGGGCGCGGGCGTGGGCTTGAATTAGGTCCAGGAGCGCCTTCACCTCGGTGAGAGTGCATCGGTTCAATCCTTTGGATGTCCCGTATACGCTTACGCATAGGGCGCCGGCCCAGGCCACTCGGGCCGCGTGCACACTCACTGATCCTCCGCATTCGTCTCGACAATCGACCTTAACGCAGGGTGGTTAAAGCGGTATAGAGAAGCAGCGGCCTGAGGCAATCGTTGGCGATGTTTGCTCTTTGAACACCACTATCGTTCTCTCCAACGTGACTGTGTATACTACTACTATACCCAGAGGAGCAGAGGATTCGGTTGTCCAGTTGTCGTGTAGTCACATTACTGCATCGAGTAGCAGCTAGAGCGAGGTGGTGGGGGGTGCGAATGAAAGTACAAGGGAAGAGAAGGGAAGGGGGAGCAAAATATGGAGAGACAGAGGGAAGGCCAGAGGGAAGGCAAGGTGCAAGGGTATATCTACCATCTCGATGCCGATCCAGGCGGGTGGAACGAGGAGTGGCCGAGGATCATAGATCAGACCAAGTAGCGGAACTTGAGGTGAGCCAATTCGACCGCCGTCATGCCATCGGCGCGACTGTCAATCTCCTCGATCGTACCGAACTTGCGGTCGAGCTCCTTGTTCTTTTGCACGAGCAGGAAGCGGATCACAATCACCAATACGATCGCCGCCGCAGCACAGGCGAGGCAGATGACCGAAGATTCCCAGATCGGCTTGCCATTGCCCCAGTAGTACATGCTCGCCACGTTGCCCAGCTGACTGAACGCGTTGATACCGGCAGTGGCCACCACACGCTTGTGAGTAGGACGGGCAAAGGTAGTGCCCATCCAGGAGAGGATGACGACAAACCCGGCGTAGCCTTGGCACATGAGGAATGTACCCGTAAAGTTGACTGCCTTTTGCTTCGTCGCGGCGGCCATGATGAACCCCACAATGCAAAAGAAGAGAGGGATGGTGATGTGCAGCGTCCGCTCCCCCCTTGTCGGCGTGCAGAGCATTGAACAAGACCACGATCCAAGCAAACACCCACGGCGTAGCAGTGATCAGCAACGTGTACGTCCGCGAGTACCCTAGCATCTCCCTCACCACTGTCGGCATAAACGCATTGAACGACATGGCCAGCGTGGCGGCTGTCAAAGCGAGCGCCATGAGCCAGACCAACGGGTCCTTAAACGTCAGCCACAGTCCTTCCTTTGCCGTTCCCCAGAGCCACGGTCCACTTCTCCGGCATCCTCCGCAAGACGCTGCACTGCAATCATTCGCTCTTCCGGAGTGAGGAACTTGGTGTTCTCCGGGTAGTCGGGCAAGATGAAAGGGCAAGCCAGCGCCACAAGGACCGTGACACTAGCTTCGATGATGAAAAGCCAGCGGAAGCCAGCAATGCCCCGGACGCCGTCCATGGTGAGGATGGCCGTGGCGAGCAAGCTGCTGAACGCATTGGAGATGATGGATCCCGAGTAGAGAAGCGCAGTGCGCGTGGCCAGTTCCTTCTTGGTGTACCATGACGAAAGCAGCAGCAGTGCTCCTGGGAAGAAAGCGGCCTCGGTCACGCCCAAAAACACACGAACAGCAAGAACACTGCCATATGAATTGCATACTGCCGTTAGCCCACTAACCACACCCCCAAACGCCCACAGCCACAGGGAGTAGAGCCTGGGACGGCCCACTTTGTTCATAGCAGGTTGGAGGGAATCTGGAATTAAGGCAGAGTTAGTTTCCGAAACCCCGCAACAGTGGAATAGAGTTACGCACCTGAAAGAGAATGTAGCCAACAAGAGGATGGCCAAGATGGTGGAGTATTGGTTGCCGACGAGGTGGAGGTCGCGCTTGAAACCGTAATCAGCAGCCTGGGAGAGATTGTTGCGGTCAAGGTAGTTGAGAATGTAGAGCACAATCAGAGGACCGAGCAGGCGCCGGTCAATCTTGCGCTTGAGCTGCTTTTCAAGTGCTTGTCGTTCTTCGGGGCTCATAGAGGGAAGTGAGGTCAACGCCAAGTTGGGCACCACGCTGTCCCCGTTCATCGCCATGGTCTTTGGGTCGGCCATCAGGTCGACGTCCTGGATCGGGTCGACCATCGTCCCATCAATCTTCTTCTCGAGTTGGGCGTCCATAGTGCAAGGGGCTGGAAGGGGAGTGAGGGGGTGGGGGGGGGGATGTGGAGAAGTAGTGGGCAGTAGAGAAATGGGGCCGTATTTATATCCCGTTTTCTCTCGCTTTGGCTCGAACTTACCCCGCTGGCGGGGCAGGGAGGGGAGGGGGAGTTCGAAGGGAGTGCCCTTCAGTACGCGGTGTATCCGCCAGCGACCACATCTCACATCTCAGAGAGGCAGTATACCTGTGGCATGTGATGCATGATGCATCCTGCATCCTCCTGAAGCTTCAAGACACGTTTGAGGTACGTATGTGGAGACCGAGCAGCTGCGGCTGGAGAGAGCCGCGCTGTTCTTGGCTTTGCCAGGCTCCAGCCAGGCACTGGGTGTGAGATATGGCGGCGATGGGTGGAGCCCCGTGGGGACTCTATCGGGGGTTTGGCGTGCCTGTGTCTGACGATGAGACTGTGCCTCAGGCCCTCAGGCCTCAGAGGCCGCTCCAGCTTCCGGCGCCGGGCCTCACGGCTCAACTAATGAATTAATGATCGCACCTTTTCGGACCTCAACCATTATTCACTAAGCCTTTTGCGGTTGGGGTTGCCGAGGGTTGCTGGTCCGGTGCTGGGGGACCTGCTGTTGGGGGCCACGGCACGACGACGCTAGGCTCTCCAAGAAGGGTGGATACTGCTTAGTTGCCAGTGGAGCTAGTGATTCAGTGATTCAGTGACTAGTGACCTAGTGACTTCTCATAGTGTGGCCCTTAGGAGTACGTGGCTGTTAGGGGCAGTTGCTGGTGCCCACTCGGGCACAGGTAACGCCGGGGACGCGTGGCGGTGGGGTAGTGTGAGCTTGTGGGTTTGGATGGGCCAGATGGGTGGAGAGGAAACAGGGTGATGCCATGTGACATGTGACATGTGACGGGCAGGGGAGCAGTCGAGCAGGTCGAGAGGCGTGTCGAGGCTCCTTGGCGGTTGCGGCGATAGCTGTGTTTGGCCCGGGGCGATCTGGGGTAGCAAAGCAGCGGGGCAGCAGAGCAGCGGGACAGCAGAGCAGCGGGACAGGTGCCTTCTGAACGGAACACTGGTTCCCGGGTATCAGTTGCCGCCTCCCGGTTATGCGCGTATGCGGTTAGCTCGTTAGGCTGGCCGGGGCTGGCCCGCACGTGTCTTTGCAGCGGCCGGGGGCTGAGACCCATCACACACAACGTGCCCCGGGTAGGGGCCTGGTGGGGCTGGGCGCTGCGGGATGCGCTGGTTGCGCGACGGGCACACGTGCCGTGTCTTGCGGCGATCCGCAGGCCCTCAGTGTGCTGCTGCCGCCGCGTCATGCGTCACACGTCACGCGTCAACCCCATGCTGCAAGTGATGGCTTTATGGTCTTAGCTTCACCTTCTGCCCGCGCCGGACGGGGGACTGTCCGCAGAGACAGCCGATGCAGGTACACGAGTACTGCCCAGTGGCTGACGCGCTGGTGTCTGCGAACTCAGTCTGAATACCCAGTACCTCAGTTCTCAGTCCCAGGAAAAACTCCACCCCCAACACACATCCCTCTGGAGCCATCCCCGCCGTAGCACAGGCAGGCGCTTGCGCTAGCGGCTCAAGCAGTTAAGCGACAACCCATGCTGCCCCGCTGTCTCCCTCCCGCCTCACCCGAGGCACAAGAGCGACAGGGGCATGTGACTAGATGACAAGTGACAACAGGCGGCCAGACTCCGTGGTCTAGCCAAGCATTAATCCATCACCACACTGGCCAATACACGGGCGCATCAAAAGCCTTGCTTTCCTAGACCCTCTGCCGCTCTCTGGGAAAACGGCAAGTGGCTAGCGTGACGCGTATGATCCCAGCGCTCACAGCGACCTATCCTGTTCTGCTTGCGGATTTTGTGGTGCTGGTGCAGCGCTTGCCAGGAAGCGGAAAGAGGGGGGACAAAATGCATGATGCATGATGCATTAGACCGATCGGGCCAAGGAGAGGCTCGAGAGAGAGAAACACAACGAGAGAAACCGGTGACTGCCAAGCAAGTTGTTTTGTTAAATGCCGCTGGCGGACTCTCTTTTTCAGTGCGTGGCATGTGACTGTATCGCATCATCTTTGCTGGCCAACTTGCACGATGCGTACTAGCACGATGCATGATGCATGATGCGTGAAAATCTGAGATCTGATGCAGATGCGCCATCCAATGTTCAAACCGTTTGAGGTGATTTATTGACAGACTAAAGTTCGCTAGGAACGAGCCAACGCGGGGGGTTGGGGCCGGGGCAGCGCTTGCACCTCATGCACTCATGCCAGGCTGTGCTACAGCGATAAAATCGACGAGACAGCCCACGCTCTCATAACTGGTAAGAACCCAAATGCATAATGCATAACCCCCCCCCCCCTGTTACTAAAGGTACATCGGCCGGGAAAATGTTACCATCCGCTGGAAGAAAACTTGTATAAGTACTAAGTGAGCAATAAGACCCAAAAGTTATCCTAGTATAGACCTGCTGGCGATTCCCCTGGTTTCTTAATCGGCCCGCTTGGCACAAATAAGCAACGCGTTTAGGCACAGCGTTTCTTTGTCCCAACTTTAAAACTCGGTCAATGATATGGTTACGCCATAGACCACAATTGAGTTCAATGAATAACAGGCTATTAAGGAAAAGGTCCACTGGAGCACTCCCTTCATTACCATTATAGCTCCACATAAGCAATGCGCTTTTATGTCCCTCCGCTGTCGGCAGCTTCCTCGTTTGGATGGGGAAGCAGAGAGACAAATAGCATGTACCCACCACCATACGTCGTCGTGTGACCGATTCCCCCCCAACACCTCTGCTTTTCTAATTGGGGTTGGTCCCAACACACTCCCGAGCGATTCTTCATCGGCCGCTCTTTATACTACCCACATCATGTAAGTTCATGTACACGTATATGGACAATGAGATCTCAGGAATTGACGAGATCTCCTCGTATCATCATTAATGTACACAAACCCAACCGACGAGAACGCCCGTGGCATGTGCATGATGAAGGATGCCAGGGACATACCCCAACTTCAAGGAGTTCTTGCCATCCGGCATATTGTTCGTATATGTGAATGGGGTCTATGCTTGGCCAGATTTCCATGCCGTTAACGACGTTGACATTCCCATTAGCATCAGAGCAATCCATGTTGACTGTGGGCAGAGACGGGTTTTGGCATCAGTCTGGAGGCTTCCCTTCTGCGATTTTCATGGAGCACATCGAGCGGTTGTAAGCGAGAAGCGGCCATCCTTTTATTGTGCTCCTTCAAGAGCACAGCGGGCTTACCAGTATCGCTTCCTTCTCCACCTCGCCCTGGTCCCGGCGCCACTCGAAAGCCGGCCTGAGAGAGGGGATGAGGGCAACAATAACAGTTGGGTAAGGGCAAAAGGGCGTCAAGCGCGTCACGTCTTGACGGTCCACAGGCACACATTGTGTAGCCAAATAGACGGTGGCGGGATATACGCATGTGAAGCAGTTCACACCAGGTATAGAGCCATTGGTATAGGCGCAATAGTCCAATTACTTAGGCAGTATATTATACCTGTCAGTCTCGCCGAGAGATGAGAGGCGGCGACTGCGCCACACCATCCTTCTCCGTGGCTCGGCGGGACAGCGGATGATATGGATAGGCTGACAATCGCCGAGGGTGGCTGGCAGCGCACCACCAGCACACAGAAGCTTGGTGCTCTCTCTAGTATACGCTTTTTGCCGAGCGCCGAGATGGCTTGTTGTGGCGACTTGTTGGTTGCTGGCTGGCGAAGAACGCTGCGTTTGCTATAGTACTACTTTTTGACTTTCGGACATGGGCGGGGCACCGTCGCATCCACTGCACCACCGCCCTGGCCGCGTTGGTTGGCTGCGGACCCAGGGGGATCAGGCATCGTAAACAAGTGCCTCTCCTGTGTGGCCCTGTCCGCAGTATCTCGATACGCTTTAATTCACGATATATTGATGCTTTTGCTGCCACGTCACCCACCGGTGCCTTCCCTTTGATGTCCCCTCTGTCTCTCCGCCGTTACGCATTACGCATCTACACCCCACCACCCACTTGGAGACGATGCCTATTGGACCCAGCCGGCCTCTATATAAGAGAAGCATCTCCGAGCAACGTCTCCAAACCCACGCCCCCTATCGCCCCTCACATATCATACCCCATCCGCCGCCCACACCATACCACCCATCCATCAGGAGCTCGTTCCAGTGCCATTATGGAAGAATCACCGTCGTTTTTTGTGCGTGGCCATGAAGTCGCCCCCCCTCCCCCCGCCGGCGCGCCCGCGCCGCCTCGTGGTTGTTGGCCCACCACCCAGCGCATCGCTCCGCCACCCAGGGCGAGACAGGCGGGAACACAGGGCAGAACGATGTACCATCCCAACCTGTACCTGCAGCTTTTTCGGTTGGGGACGCATTTGTGCGCGTCGTCTGTATCTCTGATACGCACAACCAACAGCCCGTGCTTCCCGCTGGCGACCTGCTCATTCATGCAGGCGACTTGACACAGAGCGGCACATTCGACGAGCTGCAGGCCCAGCTGAACTGGCTCAAGCAGCAGCCACACAAGCATAAAGTGGTCATTGCTGGCAACCACGATCTGCTGCTCGACGAAGATTACCGCCGCAAAAACCCCGGCATGTTTAGCGATCAGCGCCCTGTACAAGAACTGGACTGGGGCGACCTCACGTACTTACAGGATAGCGCCATCACACTGGATGTCATTCCTGCCACCGCGCTTGGTTTGGAGCACTCGGCCGTGCCTGTAAAGATTTACGGCTCCCCGCGTACCCCGCAGTATGGCAACTTTGCCTTCCAGTACCTTCCCATCACCGACGTTTGGGCCGGCACCATTCCGAACTCGTCTGACATTGTTATCACCCCCACGGCCCTCCGCACCGCCTCCTCGATCTAGTACACGGAAAGCATACTGGCTGTCGTTTCCTAGCCGCCGAGCTGGCACGCGTACGTCCGCGGCTAGCCGTATGGGGCCACATCCATGACGCGCACGGGCGCAGGGACGTCGTGCTTCCGGCGCTGCGGCTGCACGATGCTGTACAGGATGGAGCGAGTTGGGCCTCTGTTTCTGGACTGGCGGCACGAGTAGTGAGAGGGTGGACCACAACGCTGGTGGGTAAGCAAGAGGCACGGACAACACTGGTAAACGCCGCGATTGAGGACGGCGGCGACCCGATTGTGGTCGATATTGTTCCGGCCGCCATGTCGAAATGAGTTTATGGTACTGTGCTAAAAGGTAAGGAAGGATAGGTAGTTGCACCTACCCCTACTCACGGAGAGCAACCACTTAGGTGGGAGTAACCATACGTATTCACATTCTGGAGTGAGCAGTGCCGAGGGAAGAAGGGTGGCGCCATAGTATACGCCGTTGGTGCGCGGTCGGGAGGGAGGCGTGAGGCTATTAGTAGGAAGGGTGGATAGGAGTACCTCTGGACAAAGAGGGGTGGAGGGTCGAGACGATGGCACGAAGGCGGGAGGTACGATGGGGTGCAGCTGCTTACTGCTGGCGGCGGAAACGGAGGACTCAAGGGAGTGATATCCGGGGGCTGGGTGCGTGCAAACGGAGAGATGGAGAAGGGGACAAAAAGGACCACGGCACCCAGGATTGCCATGTGGTCCCCCACCCTAGTCCTAATGGCTGGGCGACACTGTGGGGTCCTTTGCAGATCGCACGGGACGGTGCTTTCTATGGCGCGGATCGTTGTGCTGTTACAGTGGGGTCATATGGGTTAATGCATTGCTGCTAGTCGGGAGGAGAGCAGCCTGTTGCGGGATTGTAGTGAAGGGAATTAAGCACTGTGCCTACTAGTATCATGACGGAGGAACTTGCTACAGGAGTACTGCTCGTGTAGCCACCCGTGCTGCGCTCTCTCACGGCCTGTTGCACATCAGAAAGGAGCTCGGCGGAAAGCCAACGTCAATGGGAGAATCACCCTCGACTCATCGGATCGTTAGCTGGACGGCGCCAGCTGAACCGCGTTGGCACCAGACAGAGCAGTGCGCTGTCACAGTTAAGTGTCGGGCCAGACGGTATAGTGACCGGTGTGCTCGCTTCCGTTTTCACACAGAATCGTGTAGACGGCTCTATTGACCGCATCGGGGGTCGGGAGGTCCACGTTCCACAGCTCGGAGCTCACCACCATCGGTATGCCCTGGATCAGAGAGCGGACCGCCGCTCTGTCACTACAGAAGCCCTCAATTGCACGCAGGATGGCCAGGTGCCGCCTTTCGTATGAAAAGTACGTTTCGTGACGGATGGCCCACTTGTCCGACACGGCTAGATAGAACTCGTCGCGGGTGACAGGGCGGCCGAAATGACGGTCGAGCTGCTCCAATATAGCTGGTAGGTCACCATAGAAGACCATGTGGGTGAAACGGGGGTCGCAGAGGAACAAGTTACGAATGTTTCAGGCAGTTTGTCTAGGACAAACCTGGACAGGTTGGCGTCACCGCACACCCCACGCCAGCCCCAGACACGGAAGAACAAGTCGCGATAACCCCACCAGGTGGTGTTGATGGGGCCGCCGAAGATGCGGTCCAGGTCTGCGCAAGAACGGGATGGGTGGGCTCGTAGGGAGGGGCGCCAACCCAAGGACCCGGCGCGACCAGATGCGCGGCTCCGTTGCTCAAATAACCGAGGTTGGGAATCGGCTCAACGGCCGGGAAGCATCGGGATGACGTGCCCAGGGAGTAGTCACGGCAGGTTTGTGGGCCTGCGGGGCAGCGGGGTACAGCCTGGGTGGAGGGTTTGGCCTGGACGGACGGCGCGGACTGGGTGGACGGCGCGGACTTGGCGGACGGCGCGGACTGGGCGGACTGGGCGGACGGCGCGGGGTGGCTGCGGCGGCAGCTGGAGGGGCGGGGGTGGCCGCAGCAGCGGTGGAGGAGGGGGAACCGGAGGCGCGTTGAGTTGGAGCTGGGCCAGCTGGTGTTCGACGGCGTTGAGACGCTCGTTGAGTTCGAGCTACAGCTCGGTCCTGGGGAGGGCGGGCTGAGTGGAGACGTCATCTTGGGAATCCGCGGCGGAGGCAGTCTCGGCCCGGGCAGATGCGTCGTCGGCCCAGACGCCGAGCTGACCTTCTGCGGCGGTCATGCGGTGATGGAGCGAGACGAAGGACGAACGGGAAGAGGCAGGTTCCTTGCCAAACGTGGACATCGACTCTGTGTCTTGCTGGGAATCGGCCCTTGCATCCTCCGCGTGCTGTTGGACCTTGGCGGTCAGCGCGGCCAAGGCGGCCAAGGCGGCTTCAGCTGCGGGCTGGAATGCCGTGGACTGAGAGACGGTCTCGAGCAGATGTGAAAGGCCGATCTGGGCGAGGTTGTGAATGATAGCCACTGCGTCGGCCGAGAGGGGCGCGGAGTGTGTCGCCGAGGCAGCGGCGTCCTTGGAGCTGTCGGCGTCCGAGCTGCTGTCCAGGACACGGGTGGCGTTGGGGCATCGTTGTCGGGATGCTTCGGGAGGGTGGGCGGCTGGGACATGGTGGATACGCCGTGGCCTGGGGCGGGTGTGCGGCCGGCGCGGTTGGCGTGCTTGGCTTTGCGCGATTTGGACGGCATGCCTATCAGTGGGGGGAGGGATGATGCACGCCGGCCAAGGCAGCCTGGGGCGCAACAGCGGCGGAACGGGGCTACCCGGAACGACACTGCCGGGCTGTCCGATGGTGGCTGCGATCGGTGGCTGCAGGCACGGGCCAGTCGTGGTGGCACATGGTCACGTGGTCACATGTCACATGTCACACAAGCCCCATGTCACGCTTCACACGCCACGCGCACGAGCCACCAGGCCTACCAGGCCGTTCCGAGGCAGATCTGAGCAGAGCCAGTGCTGCGTAACGCGGCGCGGTTAGCACTTGTTGGGCTGCCTCAAGGTCCGAGCGCCTGAGCAGGCCTGGAACTGACTGTGGTTGTGTTACATATGTCGCGCGTCACGCCGCAAACCGCAGGCACCTATGTTGGGTAGCACACTTTTGCCGTTCACCAGCTCACCCAAGAGTGTCCTGTAGTCTGCCTACCTGTGCTTTCATGGTAATCGAGGCAAGCCATCAACTGCATCAACGCAGTTCCGGCAACGGGGGCAAAACGTTGTTCTCCCGGAAGCTCCGTAGACTCTCCCTTTTCCCAACTGGTCTTCTTGAACGTCGGAGACCTCCTGTGTATGGTACGTATTGTGTGCATGTGATGGCCGACATACTGTGGCTCAGGTGTACCTCCGATTTTCCTTTTCGGACCTCCACCTTGCCTAATTTGACTGCGGTTCGCGCTTCGACGCGTCGACGGCGCTACAGGCTTCACTTGCTGTTGGTCCTTGTGCTTCTTTTCGCAAAGGATGAGGCCGATGAGGGATGAATCTCATCGCTGAGCCTGAGGAGCGTCTCTGTAGTGTAGCTAGTGACTATGCTGCGGAGTGACTTCGGTGAGGCTCTCCCACCCGCTAGGATTAGCAGGTGAGACCGCGACAAGGTATACTCAGTCTGAGTAGCCAGATGATCGATGTCGATGGCCTAGCCGCCACCAGATGCCCTTCGGTGTGGCAGCACGAAGATACATAGCGCAGTTAACGTTTAACGTTTAACGTTTATCGTTAAACGTATTTAACTGCCTTTTTCCGGGCAGACATGTTCGACCCACCCTTCCTGCGGCGGCGGCCGGAGCAAAGTGTGATGGAGTTGCTCTTCGTCACGCGTCACTAGTCACTAGTCACTAGTCACTAGTCACTGTTTATCTTTCTTGTCCCGCGCCTTGCGAGTCGTCCTGCCATTCTCCCAAAGACAGCCATTTTGCCAGAGTTTTCATCATCGATGCTACTCTCCACGTTTTTGTAGGTGAGCACGTGTGCTTCTTGTAATCCACCTATAATTTTGCCGCTTCGCGCTCGGCGTCGAGACGCACCAGCAGTCTGGTGTCGGTTGCAATCCATATCCTCCGCAGCATGGAATATTCCTCCACATCGTTTTTGGCAGCAAAACAACTTGCGAGACCTTGCTTTGCCGCGGCCTCAGCTGTCTCGTACACAGCGGCCCAGCGACGACAACCAACCAACTCCGCCATCCCACTCGTTTGTTGTCCGTCTCTGTGCACACGCCCTAATGGGACAAGTGGCTGACACTCGTCTCGCTCGCGCTGCAGTAGGCAATGGTGCCCTGCAAGCCCCCCCCCGTCAGACATCACACGTTCGTCTCTGTACTGTTGCCGTGCGGCGGATGGGCTTCGGCCATTAACCAATCTATATATCTTGCAGTGGGTGTGCGCGCCTCGTATATAACCCCGTCTCTTTCCTTCTCCCCTCCCCCGTTTTACATCCTTACCATCGCTCTTCCTCTTCCTCTTCCACCTCCTCCTTCTCCAATATGGCTTCTACGGCGCAAACTCTTCCTCACAGCTCATCACCTGTGCCAACTGTTAACCTCACGTTCCCCGACGGCTCCAAGTCCAGCTTCTGCGGCGGTCTGTACATTGAGTACGTACCACACTCTGCTCCCTACCTTCTCATGAGTGCTGCCGCTTCCCTGGACCATTTTTGGAAATCATCTGTTCTAACCACACCCTCCCGCTCTCTCCAGTGGGAAATGGGTCTCTGCCAAGACGGGGAGCAGCTCAAGGTGTACAACCCCGCCACCAAGGCGTTACTTGCCGAGTTGCCCAAGGCGATAAAGATGACGTTGATGTGGCTGTCAAGGCGGCCCGTCGCGCATTCAAGACGACTTGGGGCTTGCAGACAACCGGTCCCCAACGTGCTGCGATGCTCACCAAACTCGTCCGTCTGGTCGAAGAGAACTTGGACGAGTTGGCTGCGATTGAGGCGATCGACGGCGGTAAGCCAGTGACGTTGGCCAAGGCAATTGATATCCCCCAAGTCGTCGAGGCGTTCCGCTACTTTGCCGGCTGGGCCGACAAGCACACGGGCCAAGTCTTATCTGGGGAGAACCCACACTTGTTCCAGTATGCCCGTTTGGAACCAGTCGGTGTATGCGGTGCCATCGTACCGTGGAATTTCCCATTGACGCTCACAGCATGGAAGCTGGCCCCCGCCCTCGCGACAGGCAACACGGTGGTGATCAAGTCGGCGGAGAATACGCCCTTGTCGGCACTCAGGTTGTTTGAGCTAATTCACCAAGCTGGGTTACCTCCTGGCGTGGTCAACCTTGTCACGGGTCTCGGACCAGGCGCGGGTAGCGCGATTGCCGAGCACATGGACATTGACAAGGTGTCTTTTACCGGCTCCACACGTGTTGGACGCATGGTGATGCAAGCGGCCGCCAGTACCAACCTCAAAAAGGTAACTTTGGAGCTGGGTGGCAAATCCCCCGTGGTAGTGCTGGACGATGCCGATTTGGAACAGGCGCTTTCATGGTGCACATTGGGCGCCACCTTCAACACGGGCCAGGCCTGCTGCGCCGGATCGCGGATCTATGTGGCCGAGAAACTTTATAAGCCTTTCCTCGCCGGCCTCAAGGCGAGGTTTGAGGCCATCAAGGTGGGTGACCCGTTTGACCCGTCTACCTTTCTCGGCCCGCAGATCAGCGAGGTGCAATATGACCGCGTCATGAAGTACATTCAGATTGGCAAGGCCGAAGCGCGCCTGGTGACGGGTGGCAATCCTTTGCCGGAAGAGCGGTACGTTGGAAAGGGCAAGCTGAACGGGTGGTTCATTGAGCCTACTATCTTTGTCGATACCCCCGAGGACTCGGTGATCAATCGCGAGGAAATCTTTGGTCCAGTGGTGGTTGTGCACAAATTCAAGGATCACGACGAGCTGCTGCACAAGGCCAACGATTCCATGTATGGCTTGGCCGCGGGCATATTTTCCCGCGACATCTCCAAGGCGCTCAAGACGGCCCACTCCCTCGAGGCGGGCTCGGTGTGGATCAACACGTACCTCGCCTTGTCGGCCCAAGTGCCGGCTGGTGGGTACAAGGCATCAGGATTGGCCGTGAAGGCTCGGCATACGGTCTGGAAAGTTATGTTCAGGTTAAGGCGGTGTCGATCAACATTGATGCGCCCAACCCCTTCTAAAGCACAAGAGGAAAGCAAATGAGAATCACTGAACAATCATTGAACTATCAAGCAGTCCAATGTCGATTTTCTGGGGCCTCTGTTCGTCCAGAGCCCCTCTTTTGGGTGTCTACTTCTCTCCTCCTGCTCCTGCGTTCCTGAAGTATCCGAAACAAAGTGGGATGCCGGCACTGTGGTATCCGCGGGTTTCTCCATTTTTACCATGTCAAGCGAGCATCTGGATGCCTCACACGGTGAAAGAGAGGGTCATATATGAATCTTCATTATTCTGTTTCGAAATTTGAAGAAAGCAATGGTACGGAGCCCGTTTACAACTGAAGAACCAACTGTGTAACATAATGCACACTCTAGGCTATAGATTGAACCTCACTGATCCGAGGCTCCAGGTATTCCGCGGTGATTCCGTACCCCTCCCGTGGTATTCCGTAGTATTCCGTAGTTTGGATTCCGTGGCATACCGTGCCCGTTCCGTACTTCTTCCGTACCACTTCCGTACCTCTTCCGTACCTCTTTCGTACCACTTCCGTGCCCGTTCCGTACCACTTCTGTACTTCTTCCGTACCTCTTCCGTACCACTTCCGTGCCCGTTCCGTACCACTTCTGCACTTCTTCCGTACCACTTCCGTACCACTTCCGTACCCATTTCGTACCACTTCCGTACTTCTTCCGTACCGCTTCCGTACCACTTCCGTGCCCATTTCGTACCACTTCCGTACTTCTTCCGTACCACTTCCGTACCTAGGGTTAGGGTTACAAGGGCATGCCCACCCCACCCATTCAGGGTTGAGACAACTTTTGACTGGAAGACCACGGGAGTGAGTTAGTTTGAGTAGTACAAGGCTGTAGCTATCCACCCCTACCACTCTCACTGTGATGCGACGCCTGGTCTTGGTGTGTCGGGGGGTGTGTCAGGCATGGTGGTGGGTGAGGGGGTGAGGGTTAGGGTGGGGTGGGTGAGGGGGTGAGGGTTAGGGTGGGGTGGGTGTAACTTTGAACGGGGCGTCGGATGGAAAACGGAGGGCATATGCTGCATAGAGCGGACGATTTCGTAGCGAGCTATCGCCTCGGCATAACTCTCTCCCCTTCGGGTAGCTCGCTATCTACCCTCGGCCCTCCCCTAGGGTTAGGGTTAGGGTTAGGGTTA